>PITA01005179.1:12972-113461 GCA_004023965.1 Spilogale gracilis | reverse complement strand
TTTTTTTTTTTTTAAAGATTTTATTTATTTATTTATTTGTTTGACAGAGAGAAACAGAGCCAGAGAGGGAACACAAGCAGGGGGAGTGAGAGAGGGAGAAGCAGGCCTCCCGCCGAGCAGGGAGCCCGATGCGGGGCTCGATCCCGGATCTTCGGGATCATGACCTGAGCCGAAGGCAGTCGCCCAACCAACTGAGCCACCCAGGCGCCCCTTCACAGAACTTTCTATTAATGTAGAAGGAATAATAAAATTGAAAAAAATATTATTTAATCACCAACTCTTTCACTATTAATTCAGGAAAGATTTATTAGTAGATGACCAAACTATGGTGAAAATTTGTTGAAGAACAGGAAATTAGCACTGTGCCAATGCCTTACTCTGCAATTACCTGCTCCTTAACTACAAAGGGTGAAATGTACCTAAGGGAGAGGACTCAATAGTCACCACCCAAACAAGTGATCAAACTTAGAACCAAATTAGTAGTTTCATGTATCTCCTGACATAATATAAAATGAAATAATAGCTATACCTGTGACATATTCTTGACAAAAGATTTTTTTTAATTATCTTTATTTATTAGAGAGAGAGAGAGCACTGAGGAGAGTGAGCGTGAGAAGCAGACTCCCTGCTGAGCAGGGAGTCTGACATGGGACTTGACATGGTGCTCGAAATGGGGATGGATCCCAGAACCCTGAGATCATGGGGCTGTATCCCCGGACCTTGAGATCATGACCTGAGCCGAAGCAGCTCCTTAACTGACTGAGCCACCCAGGCACCCCTTCTTGCCAAAATGTTTAACCTGAATCTTATCACTCCTTCAGAGTACACTTTTGGATATATCCAGAATATGAGACATTCCTAGAGAAAACCAATCAGTTCTCTTAAAAAACTCAAAAAATAAAAAGATGAGAGGACTATTTCTAGAATAAAGACAATGGAAGAAATATAACTACTAGATGCAATGCTTGAAACTTTATTGGATCCTTATTTGTACAAAACTCTAAAAAGACATTTTTGGATACCTGGGAAAATTTGAATATAAACTGAATAGTAAATAATGTTAGGAAATAATTATTAATTTTCTTAGGTGTGATAATGATACTGTAGTTACAAAAGAGAATGTCTCATTCTCAGAAAACAAAAACGGATTTATTTTCGGATGAAATGTCATGATGTTTGTATTTGCTTTCAAATTATTTTGCAAAAAGCAAACTATACATGTAAATACATACATATAAAGCAAACATGTCAAAATGTTAGTCACTGGATCAAGGTGTTGAGGATATAGGCATTCACTGGATTATTTGAACTTTTATCTCTTTGGAGTTTTTCATAAAAAATATTAGGAAAATAACAGCTTTTGAGTCTAACTATGAAGAATAGAACATAAATACTATTCTTTTGCATGTGTGTGAATACTATTCTTAAAGACTTATTCTTACATTAATCAGTCATAGACAACTCAAAAAACAGATATAAAGGAAAATTATGTGACATCTGGAGATGACTGCTTTTCATCTTTTAATAATTTAAGGTAATGTGTGTGTATATATCTCCTACATAATATGCACTATTTTTGTTCTTTTTCAGGTAAAAATATCATGGATTATCTGTCAGTCACTGTACATTATCTTTTTCACTTATTAGTACCATGGATATCTATTAGTCATTGTACATTAACATCAGTTTACTGGCCCCAAAACATTCCATTGTAGAGATGTTTTGTAATATATTTAATGTCCTCTATTGTTGGATGGTGCAATAAACATTTACATCTTTATGTTGATATACACCTTTTCTTCACGTGTCTGATTACTTAGAAGGGAAAGAATTCAGGCTGGGGATAGGGTGGTAGAAATACAAGCAGAATCATGGAGACTGAAAAGAATAAGGTGTGTATGGGAAAAGTTGAAGTTGACTTGGTATGTAGGCCGCTATCAGCGAGGAGAATGAAAGGAGACACAGTATGATGAACTTTAATTGGAAATTAGTTGGAGAAGAGACCTGGTCTCACTTAATCTTGGTGAGACTATGCCAGACCTTTACTGAGTATTTTCACATGCACACCTTATTTAAATTGCGGGTACTACTGTTATTCCTATCTATAGGCAAGGAAAGTGAGGCACGGGTAGAGTTAAATTGTCCATGGTTACCCAAGGGAGAGACGAAGCCAGGTTTCCAACGAATGGAGTCTGGCTCCAGAGTCTATTATCTCCACTTTGCAAATGAGTAATCATGGTGAGAAGCTGAGCTTAAAACCCCGGGCTTACAGACGTTAAAACCTTAGACACAATTGGAGATAGTGGCGGTATATATTAATATGGGCTCGATCTGTTCCTCTCACCCCTAAGAAGCACACAGAAAGCATTAGCTTAGACCATAGAAAACCTCGAAAAATTCCTTCTCTCCAAAATATAGAAGGCATTTAAACTTAGCATTGCCCTAAGATGGCCAGTTTGCCTAAACTAAACTGATCGGCAATCAGGCTCCAACAGCGAAGAACCAGGTTCCACAGTTTGATTAAATTAAATTCCAAAAGGCGCGCGAGCCTCCAGGCTAAACAGTTTCCCGCCTCCCAGCCGGTTGTAGCCAGCTCAGCAACAGCTCCCCAAGCCCAGGGTCGTGACGTCAGCACAGGCATTGGGCGCACTTCTGGGTTCTCTCCGCGTCTGCGCGGCCGAGTAACCGGCGAGTTGCTATCTTAGCTCCGCCCACTGCCCCGGAAATTAATGCCGAAGCCACACCTCTCTTCTCGTCCGGCAGGGGCGCAGCCATTTTAATTCATATCTGAGTGGGCGGTGGCGTTTCGTGTTGGCTGTCTGGCTTCGCTGGGCAGGGGGTAACTTTACTGGTTTGGGGTAGTTTTTAGTTTGATTTTTCTTTTCTAGCTTCTCATCGCGGGCCAGTTCTCCCTTTGTAACCAGCTGAGGCCATGTCAGGAGACGGCGCCCCGGAGCAGGTGAGGAAAGAGAGTGGTGGGGCCTCGTGGCGACCTCTTCTCTTCACGTCTGTTCGTCCGAGTACTCCAGTGGTGCTCGGCTGAGGAAGGAATCGGGGTCTAATGGACCCGGACGACCGGGTGTAGAAGAACGTGGGAATGGGGAGCAAGAGCTGACTGAGATCTGAAGTTATTTTTTGGCTTCTCTGTTTTAGGCGTTAATACGAACACATATTTAACTTAGACAATAGTCAGGAAGCTGGTTCGTCCTGTTTAGGTTCATGGGACTACTCCTGTGGGATGCTTTCCTTTGATACCATTTTGTTTTGATATTAAGGTGGTTAGACATTGATTACTTTAACGTGTAGTCGCAGTTTTCGAAAAACTTGACAGTGTTTCCTCTGCCGTTCTCCGGTATACCCAGAAATAGGTTACCAGTTTGAGAAATAATCGGAGATGAAACTTATCTGGAGAAATAGTCTCTTGCCAGTGCGAATGAAGAAGGAAGCAGTGTATGAGAAGAACATGGTTATGCTGAGATTTGAGAATCGTGTAGCTTTCTTCTGCTTCCTTCTTTTTCTCTTTGTTTACGCATTTCATTTTCGTTTTTCAAGCGACACAAATACTGCAGAATTTGATAAATCGGAAATGAGAGGTCTGTTTTGGCCACTGTAAATGAAAGCATTTGCTTTAGTACTGGTTGTAAGTGACCTATAAATATTGTAAAAATCAGATATTTAGTAAAATGGTTTCTTTTGCTCTTCAGAATTTTGGTAAATACTACCTTTACGTTTGAAGAGGAAACTGATACCTTATGAAAGATGTCATTCTATTTGTTTTTCGATTTAAGTCCTGGTATGTTTAGGTAAATAGCTTTTAAAATGGAGGCTAGCTAGCCCTGCAGAGTCTCAGTTTCCTGAAATTTCCCGTTGCCGTGGTAACGAACTACTCTTAGGTTTTTGTTTTTTAAATCCCCAGCTTAGAAGGTAGAGGCTGTTCTTGGAGGTTGACAGAGATGAGGCGAAGTTGGAGTTCCTCTTGAACAATAGTCTGGGTGACTGTAAATGTCGTCATGTCGGGAAAGCTTGCTAAATTAAATTTTGTGTTTGCTGGTTGACTGATTTCAGTACTGAAATCCTGTTTACATTTTACTTGCTGTCACAGTGCCCAAGAAGGCCGAGTCTCAAGTCTCAAAATTATTATATCAAATCTGTTTATGTATAACTACCGTTTTTGTGAGGTGGGCTCATATTTTGTCACTTGAAAGCTGAGGAGTGGTAATGTCCTAAGGTTTCATCAAAAGTTTCCAGAACTTGTTAATTCTTAAATTTATCTAAAGTTATAAAGACACCGAAATGTCATGACCTGAATATTTCAGAACTGTAGTGTTTTCAGTGGAAGAGATGATGGTGAAAATTTACAGGAAAAGAAATTAACCTAAAAGTTTGATCGTAGGAAATTTATACATAGAGAAAAGTTGAAAGAAAAGTGCAATGAATGCCTGCAGTACAGTTCTTCACCTAGAATCAACAATTGGTAACCGTTTTTCCATACTTGTTTTATCTCTGCATACATACATACTTGAAAGTAAATCAACACATATTTCAGCCCCTTATATTTCACCATTCTTTTGTATAAGGACATTGATGCAGTTATATAGCCATACCGTTTTCTTACCAAAGAAATTAATAGTAATAACATATCATTTCTGAAGCCCAGTTCCTGTTCACATTCCTTCCTTGTCCCAAAAATATGATCCATGGGATTTTCTTTCTTTTCTCTTTATTTATTTTCCTTTATTTTACCAGAATCTAATCTGGGTTTGCATGCATCATTTAGTTGTGTCTCTTTTTTTTTTTTTTTTTTAAGATTTTATTTATTTGACAGAGAGAAACACAGGCAGAGAGGGAACACAAAAGCAGGGGGAGCGAGAGAGGGAGAAGCAGGCCACCCGCCGAGCAGGCAGCCCGATATGGGGCTCAATCCCGGGTCTCCAGGATCATGACGTGAGCTGAAGGCAGTCGCTTAACCAACTGAGCCACCCAGGCGCCCCTAGTTGTGTCTCTTGAATAGTTCTCCTCCCTCTCTCCTAGGGATATTGTTTGAAGAATCCAGGACAGTTTTCTAGTAAAAACTTTTCATTTTCTGGGTTGATTGGATTTTTGTGTGTATGATATCATTTAACTTGTCTCTTCATCTTTTGTTATTTCCTGAAAACTTTGTGGTTGGTTAGGTCTAAACTGAGAGCTTTGATAATATTTGGCTTAAATATTTTTGGGTAGAACGATATAATGTTACATCAAAAGACACTTCATGCCAGGTTGTTAGGTTGTTCTACTGTTAGTGGTGATTAAGTTTGATAATTTGGGTAGGATGATGACTGCTGGGCTTCATTGTGAAGGATTTATTTTCCCTTTTGCAGTTAATAATCTGTGGGTTGATTTTGTGTTCCTTAATAACCTTTTAACTAGTTGTCAGTTGATAATTCTTGATAAATCAGTTACTACATTGGAGGTGGTGAATAGTGGTGTTTTAAAAATTCTGACTGGTTTGTATTTTTCTGTTAAGAGATTTTTTTTCCTTTTTAAAAAAAATATTTTATTTATTTGTTTTGGAAAGAGGATTATTTTTCCCTTTGCATTTACTGTTCTGTAGGTTGATGATGTGTTCCTCAGTAATCTTTTAACTAATTGGTAGAATATTCAGAAGAAAGAGCACCTAAATTGAACTGAAATGATAGACAAGTAAAAGAGACTAAACACAACTGAAGAACAGTAAAAAAAAAATCAAAGCCTTTCTGGATGGGGCATTAGCTTTGGAAAGATGCCAAGAGATGTTATGGACAAAGAATATGGCAAAATAGTTGTAAATTTCTTTTAACCTCATAGCATTGAAGCTCAAAAAAAAAAAAGTTGGTTGAATAAACCTGATAGTATCTTAAATTTGTTATCCAAAAATACTGGTCATTACTTCTTGGTACTGAATCTATAAATTTGTGCCCTCTGAAAGGGGGAAATGATTATAAATAAGCAGGATCGCTTGCTGAGGTTTATTGTAGTCCTCTTTTTTAAAAATTTTTATTTTTTAACTCTTGTGAGGAAGTTCCATTTTGCACAGAGAGCTATTTATTTTACCTTAGCATTTTTCATCAGTATTTTTGATTACTATTTTTGCCAATTCAGTGGTGACAAAAGTATGTGCTTGTAGGTTCCTCTCCACTCCCTGATGAAAACACAGCTGGTTCATGTGTGGAATTAAGGCTATATTTTTGTCTTCTGTGTATGTGTCTCTATAGATACAGATCTGTATATACACACAAGCACATACATACATTAGTGCTTGGTTCAACTTTTTTTTTTTTTTTTAAAGATTTTATTTATTTGACAGATCACAAGTAGGCCGAGAGGAGGAGGAAGCAGGCTCCCCGCTGAGCAGAGAGCCCGATGTGGTTGTTGATCTGAGGACTCTTGAGATCTTGACCTGAGCCGAAAGCAGAGGCTTTAACCCGCTGAGCCACCGGGTACCCCTTGGTTCAACTTTTGATCTCGTTCTTTTTTTAGCTCCATTTTCCCTTGGGCAGTACCACTCCAGCATTTAGCTGTTGTCTAGAGTTCCTTCACTGTGTTTGTACCTGAGTTGAAGGGACTGCCTTATTTCTTGATCCTTGAATCTAGGAATCTGGGAAATTCTGTTTTGATACTTTGAACATGATACTCATGTTCAGTAAATGAATGGATGAATTTCTGAAGTTATGTTAGATTGGAAGAGGGAGAGAAATGTGCTCAGCCACGCCAACTCATATGAACCTTCAAATCGCTAAAATTGTTTCTGCACTCATCTTTTAGAAATAAGACTTCAGGGGCGCCTGGGTGGCTCAGTTGGTTAAGCGACTGCCTTCGGCTCAGGTCATGATCCTGGAGACCCGGGACTGAGCCCCACATCGGGCTGCCTGCTCCGCGGGAAGCCTGCTTCTCCCTCTCTCAGTCCTTCTGCTTGTGTTCCCTCTCCAGCTGTGTTTCTCTCTGTCAAATAAATAAAACCTTAAAAAAAAAAAAAAGAAAGAAATAAGACTTCATTTTTATTATTTTTTAAAGATTTTATTTATTTTGATAGAGAGACAGCGAAAGAGGGAACACTAGTAGGGGGAGTGAGAGGAAGAAGCATGCTTCCCGCCTGGAGGGAGTGTGGCTCCATCCCAGGATCAGACCTGAGCCGAATGTAGACACTTAATGGCTGAGCCACCCAGGCCCCCAAGACTTCCATTTTTCAAACAGTCTATAACCTACCTAGGATTAGGAAGGCCTATAATATAAACAAAATGATCCTCACTTTGGAAAATTTACATAACTTGAAGAAGCATAATTATCATTAGTTCTTAAAAAGGAGAACTTGGGGCCATAAATCATTGTTGTCTTTTGGTGAAAGAACTTTGTGACAGTATGGGAAATAATGAAAAATGTTCCCAGCTATATACTTATTGAGATGAAAGATGAAACACATACAGTGTTGAAACCCAAAACCTGGTTTGTTGGGTAACCATTACTACTTAACTAGCAGTTAAAAGATACTGGTATTATGAAAACAATTTAAGAACCAAAATGAAGGGGCTCTTTGGTGGCTCAGATGGTTAAGTTTCTGCCTTCAGCTCAGGTAGTGATCTCCACATCCTGGGATGGAGCCCCATGTTAGGCTCCCAGTTCCGCGAGAAGTATGCTTCTTCCTCTGCCTCTCCCCCTGCTTGTGCTCTGTCTCTGTCTCTAAATGAATAAATAAAATCTTTAAAAAAAATAATAAAGCCAGAGTGGATGTAGTGGGGGGGATGGTAAGGAAAGGGCAAGGTATTTATGTGTTCTTTGGGCCCAATTAGTTTTGTCTGTTTTTAACAATCTTTCTGTAATAGCCTTTCCCACTTTTCCTCCTCCTGTTGTGATATTTGGTATAACAGTTTGGGGCAGCCAAAGTTGAATTCATTTTTTTTGTTACTATTTCAACCATGTAGAATACTCTAGTTGGCAATAATTGTTCCTGAGATTGATCTATGTTTATATAAGTATTGGTTTTCCTTAGAAGTACAATAGAAAGGTGCTGTGTTAAGAGAGATTGCATTCCTTCAGCATTAAGAATATAGGAGTTTTGGGCACCTGGGTGGCTCACTTGGTTAAGCAACTGCCTTCGCTCAGGTCATGATCCCGGAGACCCGAGATCGAGTCCCACATTGGGCTCCCTGCTCGGTGGGAAGCCTGCTTCTCCCTCTCTCACTCCCCCTGCTTGTGTTCCCTCTCTGGCTGTGTTTCTGTCTGTCAAATAAATAAAATCTTTAAATATATATATGAGTTTCAGGAATATAGCTTACCTCCCAGATAGACTTTCCAGAATTGCAAAATGTCTGTTGAGATGTTTGTACCTATTAAGTGGATAATTGCCAAACACAGTTCATAGTTGTAAGCTTTTCTGCCATTGTCTGTAAATCTTTTTTCTCTTTAGACAAGACCTAGCTGTGAATTTGAGTCTTTTTGATTTATTTTGCTGGGCAGTTGCTAATGGTGTGAGAACCGATGTGAAAAGAGATTAGAGTCAGCAAATTTTTAGATTAATGGGTAGTTTATAATCAGTAAATAGTAAAGCCAGGAGGACAAAACTATGTCCTGATTTTTTTTTTTTTTTTTTTTTTTTTACCGTTTTACTTAGTTTATCTAGTGAATTAATATCTTGGCTACTTTTGGTCTAAAGCCATATTTTTTTAATCCAAATGATTCAGATTTTTATTTGCAGTTACAGCTGTTTGTTTCCTAGGGAATGAATAAGCAGATTTAATAAGCACGTATGATAAGTATCATTATTTGGACCAATAATCTTTAGCTTGGTTTTTCTTAAGTATTGAGTTGTTTACATGTTTAGTAGATTTTTAGTCTCTGAAAGGGCTGAAGGGATTATATGCAGAATACATACTCAGATTCATTTACCCAAAAAAATCTGGTAGAGTTCTGTTGCCCTGGTAATGGAACACACAATAGGACTAAACTGACATTCAGTTCTAATGTCTCCTCTCAAACTGCTTTATGCTCTAGGCATATGAATCGTCTCAGTTACTACTCATAGATAGTCTTGCAAAGTGCCTCTGTGGTCTATTTTTAATTTTGAGTGAAGGTTAACTACCAGGGGAGACTGAAGACTTCACATAGGTAGTATAACTTATGCAGCTTTATTAAGAATGGAAAAAAATGGAATGACTTAGGTCTAATGCTACTTTATTTTTAAAGAAATAACATTTGGAAAATGTATTTACAAAACAGATTAGGTAGTATTTCTTTCAGTGCAGTCATGGTCCATTGCATCATAATCATTTAGGTGCTTTTATACAAATATAGGTGCATATATCTTAATTTCAGACTTATAACAGATTCTGTGAGACTTGAGAATCTTCATTTGAAACAAGTACCACTGGTGATTTTTATGTAAATGAAAACTTGCAAGCGACGGAAGGGTTGAAGCTATCTGAACCTTAAAAGTTGTTTTTGAATACAGTAAGTGGAGATAAAATAAGTGGAGGGCGCCTGGGTGGCTCAGAGGGTTAAGCCTCTGCCTTTGGCTCAGGTCATGATCTCAGGGTCCTGGGAACCGGCCCACATTGGGCTCTCTGCTCAACGGGGAGCCTGCTTCCCCCTCTTTCTCTGCCTGCCTCTCTGCCTATTTGTGATCTCTCTCTGTCAAATAAGTAAAATCTTTAAAAAAAAAAAAAGTAAGTGGAGATAAAATAAGTGGAGAAAAAACTGCAGATTATTTGAGAATGGTTAGGCTTTTGATAGTATTTTATAGTTTTCCTCCCTGTAGTATATTTAGTTAGTCGTTACCCCTAATACTGGAAAATACTCATTACAAAACCCTGTTAGAGACTCATCCTAGTTCTGTTCACCATGGTCAAGAACTATATAGGTTTAAAACTTTTTTTTTTTTTTAAGATTTTATTTACTTGACAGAGAGAAGCACAGCCAGAGAGGGAACACAAGCAGGGGGAGTGAGAGAGGGAGAAGCAGGCTTCCTGCTGAACAGGGAACCCGATGTGGGGCTCAGTCCTGGGTCTCCGGGACCATGACCCGAGCCCAAGGCAGTCGCCCAACCAACTGAGCCACCCAGGCACCCCTATAGGTTTAAAACTTTAATTTACCATGTTTCCCCTATACTTTTGATGTTTCCCTTGAGTTAAATTTTCACTCATCTTTAATTTTGGTGTGACCGCTAGCATCACACCCTCCCCATTTACCACAAAACCAGCTATTTGGAGAACTACCATATTTTTTTTCCTTTGAAGTTGTACTTCCCTGGTCAGAATGGGAAAAATAAATTAGATTATATTTTATTCTTTCAGTCATTAATTGTGTTTGTCATTCCACCACCCCACCCTTTAACCCACCTTTTAATATTAGTTAAGCTGCCATATAGAAACTGTATGCAGTTTCAGTAAAGCTTAACTTAGAGTTTTTCGGAGGCTACATGAACTATCCACAGTTATATGAAAAGACTATTAAAAGTACTTTTCCCTTTCCCAACTACATACATAGTCATATATTTCATAACTAGTTGTATAGTCATACTTCATCTGAAACAATATATTGCAGTAGATTGAAAGCTGAAGCAGATAATGTCTTCTGTTGAGCCAGACATCAAAGTGTCAAAACATAGAACTGCCGTTGTTTTCACTAATTATTTTTTTGTTTGGGAAAATTTTTTTTTCTCAATTTTACCGTCTAATATGATAATATTGATAGATACAGCCACATTTTTTAGAAAAATTTTGTTTGGTTCTTCAGTTTTTAAGAATGTAGAGTGATATGTTACAAAAAGTTTGAGAACCGTTGAAATAGTGCGTAGTGCCTGTAAGGCCCTTGTCAAATTCCATTTCTCCAGGTTGGCTTCACATGACAAAAGATTAATCATGGAAAGTGTGGGAAAGAAAAAAAACCCACCTAATGGGAGAAACTTTTTGTAAATCTGATAAATAAGGGACTTGGATCTGTAATACAGAAGACTTACAATTTAGCAATAAAAAGATAACCCAATTAAAAATGAGTGAAGATTCTGAAAAGACATTTCTCCAAAGACAAATGGCCTATAAGAACATCAAAACATGCTGAACTTCATTAGTGATCATAGAAATGTAGATCAAAACCACAATGAGTTACTACTTTATACCCAGTAGGATGGTCAAAATCATCAAAAGACAAGTGTTGGTGAGGATGTGGAGAAACTAGAACCCTCTTAACACTGGTTGGTCGGAATGTAAAATGGTTCAGTTACTTTGGAAAACTGTCTGGCAGTTCCTCAGAATGTTAAAAATAGAATTACCATATGACCTGGCAGTTTCACCTGTAGGAGAGAGAAAGAGAGAGAGAGAGAGAGAGTGTGTGTGTGTGTGTGTGTGTGTGTGTGTGTGTAAAAAGAAAATGAACTCCACTCAGAAACTCGAAACAATCCAAGTGGCCATCAGTAGATAAATAAAATATAGGATTTGTGGGATTTTCCATATAGTGGAATTTTACTTGGCATTAGGGAGGAAAATACTGATACATGATGAAACTTGAACCTTGGAAACACAAAAAGTAAAAGCTAGAAACAGTACATATTGTATGATACCATTTACATGAAATACCTGCACATCTATGGAGACTGAAAGTAGTTTGATGGTTGCCTAGGGCTAGGGGTTTGGGAAAGGTAATGGCTGTTAGTATGGTTCTTTTTTTTTTTCTTTTTTTTTTTTTAATTAAGATTTTATTTATTTGACAGAGAGAAACACAGCCAGAGAGGGAATACAAGCAGGGGGAGTGAGAGAGGGAGAAGCAGGGTTCCAGTCCAGCAGGGAGCCCAATGTGGGACTCGATCCCGGGTCTCTGGGATCTTGACCTGAGCCGAAGGCAGTCGTTTAACCAACTGAGCCACCCAGGCACCCCTGTTAGTATGGTTCTTGATAAGATGTTTTAAGAAAAATTATTGTGAACTGTATACTTTAAATGAGTGGTTTGTATATGATTATGCCTTTAAAAAGCCATTATTAAAAAGAAAATTTTAAAAGGTCAGCATGTAATGGATTTACCCTTCCTTCATACTTTTAGCCAGTTGTATGCTTGTTATTCACAGAGAAAATAAATTTAGTTGTCATGTTAGCAATACCTGACTACTAGCAAAACAGTTCATAGAACAGATGCTAGAGATAGGTACTAAAGTAACATTTTGTCCCTGTACAAAAAAAATACTTCATCTAGTTCACAATTTTTCTGGGTTTTGTACCCATTTGAACTAGTGTATGTTGGTGCATATCTTTTTATATACCATACAGTTATGTTTCTGTTTTTTTTTTTTTAAAGATTTTTATTTATTTATTTGACAGAGAGAAACACAGAGAGAGAGGGAACACAAGCAGAGGGACTGAGAGAGGGAGAAGCAGGCTTCCTGCCGAGCAGGAAGCCCGATGTGGGACTCCATCCTGGGTCTCCAGAATCATGACCTGAGCTGAAAGCGGTCGCTCTACCAACTGAGCCACCCAGGCGCCCCTGTTTCTGGTTTTTAAAATTGTGCAAATCAAAGACATTTCTCAGGATCCAGCTGATAGCATTGGTAATACATGCCTTGGGAATTAGTCCAGCTTTTGTTCTTTTTATTCTGGCAAGAGGAAAATAATTTAGAAGTGTAACAGATTCTGAAAAGAGTTTGAGCCATGGTTCTGTCAGATTCTACCTGAATTTTAGGTAGACTTAGTCTTATTTGATTTGGAGTTCCATCCTACTCCCCATTAACATTCTCTAACAAATGATAATGGGATTATGGTTTATTCCAAAGGCAAAAGCTGGATTTTTGATAGAATTTCTTATTGTGGTAAGTTTTGGGGACATATAACCATGGGACAGTGGTGAACAGAATTCCGACCTCATTCCATTTCAAATGAGTACTGGAAACTTGTCCTAAATTTTCTTAAACTGACCTATTCCTCTGATCCAGCAGTAGATTTAGGAAATAGTGATACAATTCCATTCCTTAGGGAGGTCCAGTCCCCTTGTGGAATACTGGAAAACTGTTCAGATTTCCTTTGCCCTATAGAAATATGCCCCGGAAAGAGAATGGAAGTGTTATGCTATTGGCTGCCCAACTGGTTCATGATGATAAATGACTTTTTGTTTTAGGGATTAAATGTAGCCATAACTACCAGAGTGTATTCTTGACCATTTTGGTTAACTTCCTTGTTAAATAATGCACTTAATTGAGAATTATCTATGTAGTTTGTTTTATGAACATTTAACTACATCCTGGCAAGAGGAAAATAATTCAGAAGTGTAACAGATTCTGAAAAGAGCTTGAGCCATGGTTCTTTCAGATTAACTGGATTTTAGGTAGACTTATGTAATTTAATTATATTTCTTATTATGAAATCGGGTTATTTAACAAGGAGTGCTTAATGCATTTTTTTACATCTGCTCTCCAACATCCTTTGCCTGGGTTCTTAGGTCCATTGTAACCCCATCCTCCAGGTGTCTGGTTAGAATTTTAGTGGTTCTGTGAAGTTGGATGGGGAAAAATGTTTTTACTAATCTCTAACTGAAACTGAACCTTTCCTTGTTGTGAAGGTAGGCAAGAACCCACACTAGCAGTATTAGCAACAACTGTAACTAGACATAAATATTGCAAATATTATTGTCCTCATCACTAGACTCATCACTAGATTGTTATTTAATATGTTAAGTATCTATTACTGTGTAAAACTTCGTTTTAAAATATTTCAGTAGGGCACCTGGATCGCTCAGTGGGTTAAAGCCTCTGCCTTCAGCTCAGGTCATGATCCCAGGATCAGGGTCCTGGGATCGAGGTCCCTGTCGGGCTCTCTGCTCAGCAGGGAGCCTGTTTCCTCCTCTCTCTGCCTGCCTTTCTGTCTACTTGTGATCTCTCTGTCAAATAAATAAGTAGAATCTTTAAAAATAAGTAAATAAAATAAAATATTTCAATAATTTCAGTATAATTTGTTTCCTTTGAAATCTCTCATAGTTCATTTTCTGTATTTAAGGACATTATTCTGAGAGGGGTACCTGGCTGGCCCAGTCAGTAGAGCATGTGACTCTTGATCTTAGGATTGTGAGTTCAAGCCCCAAAATTGGGTGTGGAGCCTACTTTAAAAAAAAACAACAACATTAATTCTGAGAAAGAGCCCATAGGCTTCAGTAGACTATTGCAAAGTTCTGGGGCACCAAAAAGGGTTGAGAAACCCTCGGAGAGTGATGGTTTTCACCTGAGGCTGCACCTTAGTACCATCTGGGGAGTTACAAAAAAATAGTGATAAAAAATAAAAGTAGTGATGGTTCACCTTGTTTCTAGAGATTCTGATTTAATTGATCTATATATAGTGGGGCTTGAACATCTTTTTAAAATCCCCTTCCCTCCAAGTGATTCTAATGTGCTGCCAGGGTTGAGAATCACTAAAGCAGTGGCTTATTTAGCAAGGAGACATTTATACTTCCTGCTGTGATTTTGCTGGTTAAATATTAGACACTATCTTTTTGAGTTTTCTCTCTTCTTTTACAGATTGTGGTATATATTACCTAATTTGGTGGGTTAATTTTCAGCAGGTGAATCTTGAGTAAATAGACCTCCCATCAGACAGCTTTGAAACACTAGTTGTTAGCATTGATTAAAGCAATTCAAGTATAGCTTAGCTGTTTTTTGTTCCTGATTTAAAGTTCCTGTATCAAAAAAATAAAAAAATAAAAAAAAAATAAAGTTCCTGTATCACTCTTCTTATTTATCAACATTTCCTAAGATACTGGTTTTATTTTAAAATATTTTCTTAAGTTTGTTTTTTCAAGAAGTAAACTCTTTGAAAGGAGAAGACTTTATTTGGTTGTATCCCAAAGTGTCCCTTCAACAATGTGTGGCACATACTAAGCACTGAGCAAATACTTCTCTGATGAATAGTAAATATTCAAACAGTAAGAGTATATACATTGTAAAGGGACTGTTTCTGGGAATCTGTCTCTGTCTCCTCAGCTCACCTCCCAACTTTTTTTTTACACCCAGTATTTTTTTTTTTTTTTAAAGATTTTATTTATTTGACAGAGAGAAACACAGCCAGAGAGGGAACACAAGCAGGGGGAGCGAGAGAGGGAGAAGCAGGCTTCCCGCTGAGCAGGGAGCCCGATGTGGGACTCGATCCCGGGTCTCCAGGATCATGACCTGAGCCGAAGGCAGCCGCTTAACCAACTGAGCCACCCAGGCGCCCCTTTTACACCCAGTATTATGGAGCTAGTGCCCTATTGCTATCTATAGACCTTCCCTCTCTGTTCTTTTTAGTGACTTACCAATTCCTTTATTTAGTCAGTTCTTTTATATGTAATTATTTTAATTTTTTTTAGTGTTATGCAACAGCAAAGAGCAGATTGTTCAGTATACATCTTTGTATATGTGTACAGTAGAAATTGCCAGAAATGGAATTCAGGGTCAGACAAATTTTGATTGCATTACTACCTGCCCCTACCAACAATGTAAGAATGTCTGTTTACATACCGTTGCCAGTGCAATGTTGATTATAAAACACTTTGGATTTCTGTTTTATA
This sequence comes from Spilogale gracilis, assembly GCA_004023965.1. Classification (NCBI taxonomy): domain Eukaryota; kingdom Metazoa; phylum Chordata; class Mammalia; order Carnivora; family Mephitidae; genus Spilogale; species Spilogale gracilis. The sequence continues at coordinate 97,933 of PITA01005179.1, read as the reverse complement.
GTTTACATTTGTGTCTGTTTTTACATACCGTTGCCAGTGCAATGTTGATTATAAAACACTTTGGATTTCTGTCTTATAGTTTACATTTGTATTTTTCTATGAACTGTTCCAATACATTTCCCATTTTCTTTGTGAGTTGCTGGTCTTTTATTGACTATACATGAATAAATTTAGTACTCTGCCAAGTATGTTGGCTATTTTTTAGGTTTGTCTTTTGGCTTTGATACTTTTTCATGCACAATGTAAACAGAATTAGGTGTATTCTTTTCAAAGGTTTTTGGAAAGCCTTAGATCCATTCTAGTATGTTTTCCTCTAGTTCTTTTTTGTTATTAGTGTTAAATCTCTGATCTCTCTGAAATTTACTTAGAAGAAAAGAAGAAAGGGTTAAATAGCAATTCAACTTTAATTTGATTACGTTGACTGCAGTTACTCTAATAGATGATTATAGTTATTCTAACACCATGCATTGAATAAGCCTCTATTCTGATTTGAAATACTTCTTTATTTGTTCATTTTTCATATATCATTTTCTTTTTCAGCCATCATGAACCAGTGATTCATGAACCATTACCAGACCATCTTGCTGTGTCATTCTGTGTTTTAATATATGGTCGGGGCCAGTAGTCCTCCTTTATTAAACTTTCCCAATTTTAGTTTCTTGAGCTAGCCTACCTCTAGAGCTTTTATATATTAGTAAAATATGAGTTTCATACACAATTACATTGGTCTTTTAAAACATTTTTCATTCTAAATAAAATACACTTATCAGTGGTAGACACTAATTTATTCCAAAGACGAGCGCATTTCTTTCAGGTATGCTTTTTTTCCCTCAACCCATCACTAAAATTTTTCCAAACTGGAGTTTTGACATTCATTCTCTCTCTCTCTCTCTCTCTCTTTCTTTCTTTCTAGATTTTTTTATTTATTTGACAGAGAGAGACAGAGAGGGAACACAGCAGGGGGAGTGGGAGAGGGAGAAGCAGGGTTCTTGCTGGGCAGGGAGCCTGATGTGGGGCTCAATCTGGGATCATGACCTGAGCCCAAGGCAGACACTTAACGACTGAGCCACCCAGGGCCCCTTGCAAAAAGAAAGCTGTTAGGGGCAGTGCTTCCCCCTCTCTCTCTTCTTGAATATTATTTTGAATATTATTGTATTGCCATATTACAGATTTCAAGAAGTCCTACAAAAAGACAAAACAGAACTTTATAAATTAACATTTATCTGACTTGCTTGAATATCACTTTTTTGTATGTGTGGCACATAGTGATTTTTTTTTTTTAAGATTTTATATATTTAACAGAGGGAGAGACAGCCAGAGAGGGAACACAAGTGGGGAGTGGGAGAGGGAAAAGCAGGCTTCCCGCTGAGCAGGACCCTGGGGTCATGACCTGAGCCAAGGCAGATGCCTAACTGAGCCATCCAGGTACCCCACATAGTGGTATTCTGAACAACAATTTGAGAGGTAGTATTTGTGTTTTTTACCTCAGGTGCTGGCCTTTACAGGCATTATCTTTTTTTAAAGATAAAACTACCACCCACACATGACCACTAAACGTTTTAGTACGATCTTACAAATCTCTTCCTGCACATTTCTTTTTTAATAGTTTTGATGATACTTTTTAAAGATATCATTCATTTATTTGACAGAGAGATAGATCACAAGTAGGCAGAGAGGTAGGCAGAGAGAGAGGAGGAAGGAGGATCCCTGCTGAGCAGAGAGCCTGACGAGGGGCTCGATCCCAGGACCCTTAGATCATAACCTGAGCCAAAGGCAGAGGCTTTAACCCGCTGAGCCACCCAGGCGCCCTTGATGATACTTTATATACAGTTTGTGAATCATGTTTTGAAACCTTTACATCAAAATTACAGTTTCCGTGTCATTTCATGCTTTTTTCTCTTGTGGTTCAGGATGAATACTCTATAGCAGTGTTTCTCAAAATTGGTCGAGGGACCCAGGAGGTTCCTAAGACTTTCAGAGGATCTGTGAGTTAATAGTTTCATAATAAATTTAAGATACTTTTTTTTGCCCTTTCACTCTTACTCTCTCATGAGAGTACAGTGGAAATTTTACATGATGTGATACTACAGCAGATTGAATGCAGCAGACAGAAAAACCCAGCTACATTAAAAAAAAGATCACACTGAACAGATTTGCAAATATATAAAATAGGATATTCTCACTGAATTTTTAAATTTATTTTGCATAAAAGTATGTTAACATGTTAATAATTTTTTTATTTTACATGGATAAATATTTAACATTTTTGTCAGTTTTAACTTGTAACATAGTAAATATTGAAGTAATCACATAGACAAAAGCTCTTTGACATACTCAGTAATTTTAAGAATATAAAAGGGGTCCTGAGACCACAGAGTTTGAGAACGGCTGCTCTATGTTTAATGTTAAAGATGGGTTTGTTTAAATTTAATAATGGCTTTTAAAAGTATATGATTATTAAATTTTGTTTTTATGCAGTGACTTATGATAGCATAGTATATATAGATTGTAGAAAACACAGGCCTCTTTTGTAAGAGGATATTTTTATGCTTTGTATTGGGGGCTGATAACTATGCTTGGATTAAATTAGGCATGAAACTTTTAAAACAATAACATCAGTTCCTTATTTTTCTTTCCCCCAGGCAGCTGAGTATGTCCCAGAGAAGGTGAAGAAAGCGGAAAAGAAATTAGAAGAGAATCCATATGACCTTGACGCTTGGAGCATTCTCATTCGAGAGGCACAGGTTTAGTGATATAGGATTACATTTCCTTCTCTATGGGTCCAATCACACTACTTGGTTCTGCAGTAAATAATATTTTCATAATCCTAATATTGTAAATGCTGTTTATTGGTTTTCAATTTTAGAATCAACCTATAGACAAAGCACGGAAGACTTATGAACGCCTTGTTGCCCAGTTCCCCAGTTCTGGCAGATTCTGGAAACTATACATTGAAGCAGAGGTTAATATTTTATTTTATTTTTTCTTATATAGCGTCTAATGGGAATTGCAGCATACACTAGAGTGATAGAAAACAAGTTAGGAACATAGATAGCACAACTAGGACAAGGAGGATTTAAATGTCTCTTGCCTTTATTTTGTAAAATAGGTTTGAAGGAGTAATTAAAATGAATTTTTGAAATTTGGGTCTTTACAAGCTGAATGATTGTTGCATTTTGGAGTTGCAACAACATTAAAACAGTTTCAATGGTATTGGAGTGCTTTAGCCTTTTATTTACTTGTCATGTGTCAATTTATTGCCTCCTGTGTCATTTATTTAGAGCTCATTTTCTTTTTATTCCTACTTACAAACTAATATGAATGGTATTATAAGAAAATACAGAAATGTTAACTTAGTTTCATAGGGTATATTGAGTGGTGAAACAAAACATGTTCGGTGAAAAATTATTACAGGTTTTAATTTTGTGAAAATGCATGGTTTGTCAATAAATGTAAGCATTTTGATAATTTAAAGATAAGAGTTTTTAATAGGATAAAGTTTACATTATTCAGGAATAAGCTAATGTGATTTAAATCTGTGTAATCATGATTTACCCAATGATACCTTTTTCTTTTTCTTACTTTCTAACTCTTGAAATTTTACATCAGGCATGCTTGTTTTAAAGACTAAGGTCCTCATTCTTGATTATTATTAGAAGGGAAATGTTCGTTTTTGACAACTGGAATTAGCAGTCAAGATGATAATAAAGCTTTAATGTATTGATACCAGTGGCACCAAGTAATCATCTTTCAGGTTATAATTTATTGGGATGGAAGAGGGCGAGATGGCAGTAGTGTCCACATTACAGTGAAAATTCTATCCATTTCTTTTTATAACTTATACTGTGAAGTAGTTTTATTTTGAATGTTAATTTTGTAATATAAACTCTCAACATTATCAAATACACTGCAGCCTCATCATAACATTTTCCATAATGACTACAAAATTAGATATTATATGGGTCTGTTTGGGACCTATTCAGGGGGGTTTAGTCATCAGTACTAACAGACTTCACAACACAGTGCCACCTGTGATGTGTTTCTCATAATGAACCCAACCAACACGCGATTTAAATTGAGGCTACAGTGTACTTAACTTTATTTGTGCTATAGTTTATAGTATATTACTTTGGGAGTGTGAGGGAGTTACTGGATAATAGCAGGAACATTGCGTGTGTGTGTGTGTGTGTTAAATTTTTTGTGTGTGGTTGTGTATGTGGTATGTGTGTTTGTATGTGTGAGAGATTGTACCTTACATGGAGTTTGGTTGTGGTTTTGGCCCAAGACCATATCCTTAAGGTTTCATCACTTATCCTTTGGGACCATTTCTTTCCTTAATATATTTAATCATCAGAGTAGACGGGCGTGGAATTCACCAGGTGAGTTGAGTAGACCTGTCTGAAGTATGCTGAACCCAGTGCTGCTTTGTAATACTCATTAAAGCAAGAAACCTGGATCACCTGTACTTGGTCTGCATTCCAGTTTGATTTCACAAACACATTAGCTTATATACAGACTCATCAGGAATGAACATAATTGATACATAATGCTTTTTATATAATGTAGTAGTACTTTCTTTAGTTTTAGAAATTTCTCACATGTTCAGGTATTTGTTCATGCATTTTATTATAGCACAAGTTAAACTGAAATTGGCAATTAGATACTCCATTCTGTGAGTATGAACACAGTGAGTGTGTTTCTCACATTTCCTAGCTAAAAACACCAACTGCATTCTAAAAAAGAATCCTAAGACCAGATTTATTTCAAGGGGCTGAAAATTGTCTACATAAGCTCATTTCATTTCCTGTTCAGAGCTGCTAGCAGTTTCCCAATTTATTTGATTGGTAATATTTGCAGTTATTTCACACACATACACAAATACGAATGTATGTATAAAACATTTTGAGAAAAATGGTAAAGAATATATATATGTGTTTTGTAAAATTGACATTTTTGGTTTAGGAATTAAAATGTTAAATTGCTGATTCAGAAATGCATATCCTGAGCTGTGTTTTTCTCTTTCTCCTGATTTGCTCTTTATTTTTTTTATTTCCACATTTTGTACTTTGTTTAGCCTGTAAGAGGCTAAAGTTTTCTTTGGTCATATTCACCCAGTGTGGCCTTTAATGTTTCTGGAGGAGACACATGACCTATTTATAATACATTAAAATCTGAAGTAATAAGCATGTCTTCACATTAAAGGTAATACTAACAGTGTTTACATAACATTTTGTATGCACTCTCAAGAAAATAAAGTTTTTTTAATACATTTGTTGTAACTCAGTACTTCGTGGCGGGAAAAATATGTTTCATTTGTTTATGGTCAGCCAAACCACTGCGTGTGAGTCCTAATACATTTAGTTCTTTTCAAATGAAAATACATACATCATTGATAACAAGAGATAATTTTGCTTCTTCAGAACAAAGTAGCAAAAAGCATTTTTTGGGTTTTTTTGCTTTTAAATTTAAAACCTCAGCATCAGTTGCAAGTTAGAGTATAATATAAATAATTCTTAGTGAAGAAGTTAATGACACTAATCTGGTATTTTTCATATTTGCCAGTATATCAGCTTTTCTCATCAGTGGCAGCTGCAGTACGTAGCTACTTGTGTAAGATTAAGGTTAAAAGGATAGCTTTATTAAACTATCATCCTTAATTCATTACCTACTTTTAGTTTTTTGCTAAAGCATAGAAATTGTTGGAGATAAAATTCTCTGGTTCTAATGAAAGAACATTTAGGACCAGCATCTATATATTTATTATAATTATGTAACTTCAGAATTAGGCCAGATTACTTTTGTGTTGCATATGTTAATTATACAGAAACATCAGATTTAAGTGGAATACCCCAGTCAGAGCCTCAATACTTTTTAAAGAACCACTTTTTAGAGTGGTCAGAAGGGTTACTAAATGTCACAAAATTGAAAACATGTATGGTTTTGCCATATTCTTTTTGAAGTTCTTTTTTCCCCTTGTGGTTTCTGTAGCTTTTATGTAGTTAGGTAATCAGTGTGACAACATGTAAGCTACAATATTTTATTGGTAGAAGTAATTTGTTTTGAATTGGGCCACATTCATAAGAAATTTTCCTACAAAAGGATGATGATTTTTATTGGTAGCTGAAGGAGAAATGAAGAAGGTAATGCTGCTGGTAATAGCAACAATCAATGTATTTTGCTATCTGTGAAAGCTGTAAAGCTGTAACTCTTAATAAAAGTATGTAGAGAATTGATTGCTTTTTATTTAAAAAATTTTAAAACATGAATCCTTATAAAATGGGTTGTAAAGTATACATTTCAGTTTTTCAAAATAACTTTTCTACTTGGAAAAAATGACTCTTAAAAAAATACCTTTCTTCTTGGAAAATGGAAGTGAATTCAGGATGGAACATGAGTGACCTAAATTGAAATAAACTTCTCCACTGTCAGTACTGTTTTAATTCCTCTAAGTAGCAGTTCAAACTACTGTTATAATGTTTTGTATATACTGAGCAATGTGATTTTTAAAATGCAGATAAAATTATTGCATTATCATATAGATTATAATTTTTCTATACTTCAACTTGCAATCTCTTTTAAAAAATCTGTACTCTTTTCTTATAGATCTGCTCTTTTCCTGTTTGTAATAAATGTTGGTCCATGTCTGTGTGATTATTCAGATTGTACTCTAAAACACAATGTGATCTTTAACCTATAGTTTTTTAAATACATGTATAAATGTAGTGCAGGGGTGTAAAAGAAAACAGGAATGATTTGCAAACACAGAACTGAGTAATCATATATCCAAAAGTCTTTGAATAATTACATACTATTTTTAAAACAAAGGAGATTATTTGTGTATTTACTATTAAAAGTAGTGAACTTTTATTTCAGGTTTTGTTGAAATATCTTGTCCATATTCTATTCCATTATTGTAGCATAGATATTTAGGTTTCTCACTGATACTAACTTGATCTATACATTTTTCTTTTCCTTGAGGCCTTTTCTCTTTATCCGGGCAATGTATAATAAAACTGTATTACAAAAGGACATAGTTAATTTAGATAACATTTCTTTTTTAAAAAAATCTTATTTTCTATTCTTTGTTTTCTAGATAATTTTAGTATTTTATGTGAAATGTAGTGATTTATTTTCAAGCAAAATCTTGTACTAACCAACCTCATTGCTTGTATATTTCTATTTCTCCACTTTAGAAAGCAAAATCATAATCTTTGTAGTCACTGATAAACATTGAAAAAGCAGTGCTCATCTTTTTTCCTCTGGAAAAGACTCAAATTTTTAACTGAGCTTCTTTATATTCTACTTTACTATGTGTAATAAGATTTATGGTATATTCTGAAAATGTGGAAAAGCATCTCTAACCAGATTTTAATAAAAAGTATATGTATTCTAAAATTTATTATGGAACAAAGGGGCTGTTGGTCATGCAGTTGGTAGTTTCCCTGTGGGTAATGCTCTAGCCTAAATTTCTTGGGCATTTGTGGAATAACAATACTTAATGTATAACACTAATAGTGTTAATTTTTTTTTTTAATTGTGGGGCATCGTAATGAACAAGATCTTAGGGGACTATTTTGGTATATAACCCACTTCCCCTATTCCAAGAGGTATTAATTAAAATTACCCTGCAGCATGGTATCCATGAATAAACACAAACACAAAGCCCTTCCTAATATTAAGAAGTAAAACCTCCGTAATTGGAAATACAACTAATCCTAACAAAAGCCTTTTGAGGGTGCTCTGCATTTTTGGTTCTAACTTGAGCATTAGGGAACAGGTGGCAATTAATTGACTTTCTCTTAAAAAAACAAGCAAAAATACCTGTTGAAGTCAAAGTCTCAAATATTTTCTAATGGGTTCATTTTTTTTGGTTTTGTTTAGTATGTGCTTTTCAGCTTGCAAACAGCTGTTCCTTTTGGAATGAGTCTGGTTCAGTGCACTTCCAAGAAATGAAGATTTCTAAAATATACTGGTGATGTCTGTTAAAAAGCTGTATTTTGAAATGTGGACAAGAATGCATTTATCTGCTTATAAATAATTTACCTCTTAAACTTTAATTTTTATTACTAAACAATTGTGCTCTTAGCAACTTTGGAACAGAAAACAGTTGGTTATTACAATGGCATAAATGGAAGTCCGTATAAATTTTTCCCCCACATATTCAGAATCCACAGCATTTTCAACAAAATTGTGAATATTTGCTTTGAATACAACTTTCTGAGAAACTAAACGGCTTTTCTAAGGCTCAGGGAAGCATAACCTGGGGTAAGTTTTACCATTTTGTATGTCAGGAGACCCAATTGACCCCTGACACCCCACAAGGAAAAATTTTCAATTTGGTAATACCAAGTGGTAGTTCTAAATAAAAAGAAAATCTAATGTCAAAAACAGAATTGAAATGTATTTTGAAATAATACTTTGAAAGATAGTAAGGCCATAGAATAGTCCCAAAGCTTTTTTTAAGTTTTCTAATACTTTCATTTATGTGATAGAATATGTTGTTATGACCTTTTTTAATACAAAATTTTAGTTTTAGCAATACAGATAACACTAGTCTTTACATATGTCTATATGGAAAATAGTCTTTTTTCTCTTCCAGTTTTATGGAGATATAATTGACATACTGCCTAAGTTTAAGGTGTGCAACGTAAAGATTCAGTACATATATTGTAAAATGATACCCACAATATTTAGTTAGTATCCATCACCTCACATAGCAATAAGGGAATATATCTGTTAATGGTAACATTTTCTGTAACTTTTTCATGTTGAATTTAAGGAAAAAGTGTTGACCCTTTTGTGATTATGATTTTCTTGAAAAATTTTTTTATCCAACTGAATATGCAAGTACTGTCTAAGTCCCAAGAGGACATTAAGTTTAAATCCAAAACTCAGGGTTGGAAGATAAGATGAATTAGTTCAGCTAACTCATATGTAAGTGAAATAAGTCAAGATAATTATCCCTTAGAATAAAAGTTTAGAAACTACAGTGCTATAGGATCACCTGGGAAACTTTTAAACCCTGCAAGTTTGGCAGTTAGCATACCATTAATGCTGACTCAGTCTCCTCAGGACTGGTGGAAACTCAGGTGTTTCTGGCATCTAGTTTGGATAATTGAGGCTTAAAAAGGCAATAATCCACTCTCATTGCTATGAGTGCACTTCATACCTCACAGAATTTGGTACTGCAGAATACTACCTGTGTTTGGACTATAACGTGATTCATTAATCTCCTGGCTTGCTCTCTTGACTTCACTGTAATCGATCACTCATTATATAATCTAGAAGTAATCTTAGAAGTGTCTGTTGTATGCTTGATAGTATTCCTGACAGTATGGTGGCTATTTTCTTTAGAATTGCAATCAGAGTTTTGGTTATGTTACTGAAATTTGACATTTTTGTAATTGCTGACTTTATTCCTGGGCTTGAAACCCAATTTTTAGCTCTAAACTTGTTTTTTTAAACAGCATAATCCTCAAAGTTACTGACTCCTGTGTGTTCAGGGAGGACCACTTAAGCCGGAGAGTATGGCTTAAAATTACTGCAGGGTTTTTTTTTGTTTGTTTGTTTTTTTGATAACTAACCCTTAACCGTTGAGAGAATCTTTAAATTTATGAACACCACCACATCTTCATATTTTCAGATTAGCCAGTATCCATTCATTTAATTAGTACTTGACTCTTTATTCACTCATGCTTTTGCAGGATGGGAAATGGAGTATTCTAACAGAACTGGTCATGTGACATTTCTAGCTATTTTTGTAGTCAGGATTCTGAATTTTTCACCACAGGGAGGAGTACATTGTTTTTCAACCATTTTTAACTGTTCCCTATTTTTAAAAAATTCCCTTGGTGGCTTTTGGTAGCTTTTAAACCAAATAAGACTTACTAAAAATAGTTTTGTTTTTTTTTTAAGATTTTATTTATTTGACAGATCACGAATAGGCAGAGAGGCAGGCAGAGAAAGAGGAGGAAGCAGGCTCCGTCCTGAGCAGAGAGCCATCCCAGGAGTCTGAGATCATGACCTGAACCGAAGGTAGAAGCTTAACCCTCTCAGCCACCCAGGGTGCCCCCCCAAAATAGTAATTTTATTATTCCCAGTCATTATCCATCCTTAAGAGACTTGGCTCTTCCCATCTTAAAATTGAGAAGTTTTGCATCAATGATACATGTAGAAGAAAGAGTAATACCTAAATTTCATTAAACTTAGATGTCAAAATCTCATTACATTAACAAAATATCTCATCAAGGTGTAGACAGTATTGTAGGAGGGAGCTTAAAAGTATTTGGCAGAAGATTGTCAACAAAAAGTTTCCTGTACTATCTGTACATTTATTTTAACTCCCTCATCTACCATTTTTTCAATTCTTATTGGTTTAACTCATGTAATAAGTGATATCTTGGGGTTTTGTGGTTCTCTTAATTAGGATATGTTGGTGAGAAAATGTGTAAAACACCACTATTTAGATTATAAATTTAGAGTGGAAGATTAAAGTTGTATGCCAGTCACTTGGGGATTATGTGGTTTAATCAGCTTTGTTATAGGTTGAATAAGAACTTTGCGTTTATCAGTTATAAACTGCCATTTTTGCTTTTTTAACTTGTGTTTTGAAAATACTTTAAACTTTCAGGAGAATTGTAAGAACAAGTCAAGAACTCTTCATATATGCTTGCCCTGATTGGCCCAGTTTTTATCATTTGACATGCTTCATCAATTCTGTTTTTTCCTGAACCATAGGAGACGGGGTTGCATACATCACAGTCCTTAATACTTCAGAGTATTTTCTTTTTTTTTTTAAGAGGCAGGGAGGGGCAGAGGGAGAGGAAGAGAAAGAATCTCAAGGAGGCTCCATGCTGAGCCTGACATGACCTGAGTTGAAATCAAGAGTTGGATGCTTAACCCACTGAGCCACCCAGGTGTCCCATTTCAGTGTATTTTTTTTCTTAAATATTTTATTTGTTTGTTTATTTGATAGAGCGAAACAGCCAGAGAGGGAACACAAGCAGAGGGAGTGAGAGAGAGAAGCAGGCTTCCAGCTGCCAAGCAGGGAGCCTGATGCAGGGCTCGATCCTGGGTCTCCAGGATCATGACCTGAGCCAAAGGCAGTCGCCCAACCAACTGAGCCACCCAGGCGCCCCTCAGTGTATTTTCTAATAATAGATCTTTTCATACATAAACACTTAAAAAATTCTGGAAACTTACCAATAAAACTTTACAGTCCATGTTCTACTTTTATTATTCTAGTCGTGTCCTTCCAGCAATTTTCTAATGAGATTATTGTCTTATTTAAAGTTTATTTAAAGTTGCTATATATAGTTGTCATTCCTTTTTAGTTTCTTTTGATGTTGAACTGTTCTTCAGCTTTAGTTTTGATATTTCCTCATTAGATTCAGGTATATACATTGTAGCTGAGAAGCTTTAAATGATCGGGTGTCCTCACTATCCAGAGGCACATGGTGTTCTTATTGGTGATGTCTGTGCTATTTTTCCATTTTTTCCATTGTAGAGTCACTATTTCTCAATTTGTAATTAATAAAATAATGGGGAGACACTATGACTGCAAAAATTCTATTTCTCATTCAGCAACCACCCACTTCATTTGGAAGTTGCTAACAATTCTGTCAGGAATCATTGATGTTTTACTTCTGACAGATTATCTAGTGTTTTTGGTATGTTTATTGTTGAGTGTAAATTTGTACTCTATTCATGACTCAAAACTTCAAGCTTATTTATATTTGAAAATTGTTGGGAAGTACTAGCTTTTCTTCCTTCCACATTTTTTTCTTTTCATTTTTTGAAAGAGACAGGAGCTGGCAGAGGGAGAGGGAGAAAGAGTGATGCAGGGCTCCATCCCAGCATCCTGGGATCTGAGCTGAAGGCAGACGCTTAACTAAGGCTCCCCTCCACATTTTTTCTTTTAAACAGTTAGTGTGGTTAGAAAAGTGATGATTTATAGAATGTCAGCGATTTGTGATTGCAGCGAGTTTTCCAGATCATATACTTTTATCAGCAGTGCCCTTAAATTCTGTCATAAATCACGTGGGGAAGGTAACATTTGCTCCTCATCTCATTAGGTTTATAAAAACTAGTTTTATATGGTTATGAGAACCACTATAGGCCACAGAAAATGAGTATCTTACTGATGTTTTAGTTGGCTATATGGCAAGTTATTTCAAATAAGAATGTTACATATATGTTTTTTAAGTCAGATCTTTGGCTTTAAAACAAGTTAGAAAGTGAGTAAAAAAAAAGTTACCTAGATAAATATTTTGTGTTTGCAAATGCTATATTTTTTAAGTACTTATTTAAATAATTTCTGCTTGAGGCACAAATTTGAAAGCTATCACTTTAAAGGAAATAATTCCTCTATTAGCAATTAAAGATTGCTTATACTGTGAAAGTAGTATTTTCCTAAAAGCTGGCTGTTTGTAAATTTGAATTTCCCGTATTCACAGAATAGTGAGATTTACACTTAAAGAACAGACATTCCAAGTCAAAAGAACTTATATATAGGTGTCTGAATACAGTCCTTTAATTGTGGAGGTGGTTATTTGCATTGTGTCTCAACTGTGGTAGTAGAATTAATCCCTGATTATCTGTTATTGCAACAGTGGCATCGTCAATTTTTGGTACTACAGAAAAGATGTTAGTGTCTTGAAAGAAATGTGGGAAATTTTCAGGTTTTAAAGGGCAGTATGGAGTAATGGAAATGGGACAATTTGAAATCTGGTGACCTAGGATTTTGTACTTTTAAGCTCTTCTATTGAATTCCTGTCACCGTAGGCTGGCTATCCCTTTCTTCCCTCCCTTCCTCCCTCCCTCCCTTCCTCTCCCCCCCTTCCCTCCCTCCCTCCATCCTTTCCTTCCATCCTTCCTTCCTTGGTTCAGATTATCTATTTATTGATTTATTTTTAAGTAGGTAGGTTTCATGCCCAAAGTGGGACTCAACCCCATGACTCCAAGATCAAGAATTGGCTGAACCAGGCCACCCCCATTTTCAAATTTTTACTATGAAAATTCTAAAATATAAAAGCTGAAAGAATAGCATGAATATTAAATACCTACACACCTTCTACCTTGACTATTATGTTTTGCCATACACACTTTACCTATCTGTTTATATAAAGAATATTTTACTACATAAGTACAATACTATTATAACACTGAAGAACAGTGGTGGTTCTTTACAACTTTTTTTTTTTTTTTAAGATTTTATTTCTTTGACAGAGAGAAACACAGACAGAGAGGGAACACAAGCAGGGGGAGTGAGAGAGGGAGAAGCAGACTTCCTGCTAAGCAGGGAGCCTGATGCGGGGCTCGATCCCAGGACTCCGGAATCATGACCCGAGCCGAAGGCAGTCGCTCAACCAACTGAGCCACCCAGGCGCCCCGGTTCTTTACAACTTCTAATAAGTTCTAATACAACTTAATATACAGCTCATGTTTATATTTTCAACTGTCCCAGATTTCATTTTTTCTAGAATTCCCTGTTGCTAGGATAGATGAGATTATTTGAATTTTATGGCCTTAGAGTGTTTTTTAAGCTTTTTTTTTTCTTTCTTCCTAAGGAAGAACATGCATGTGAACAGGGGGTAGGGGGGCAGAGGGAGAGAAAATCTCAAGCAGGCTCCATGCTCATTGTGGAGTCAATGTGGAGCATTTTCTCACAACACTTGAGATCATGACCTGAACTGAAATCAAGAGTCTCTTGTTGGGCACCTGGGTGGCTCAGTGGGTTAAAGCCTCTGCCTTCAGCTTGGGTCATGATCTCAGGATCCTGGGATTGAGGCCGCGTCAGGCTCTCTACTCCACAGGAAGCCTGCTTCCTCCTCTCTCTCTACCTGCCTTTCTGCCTACTCTTTCTGTCAAATAAATAAAATATTTTTTTAAAAAAAAAGGTTTCTTGCTTAACCAGCTGAGCCACCCAGCCGCCCCCATAATGGTCCCTTTTCTGCTGTGCATTGTGTTTAAGTAAAATTTGCCACACAGATCTATTTCTCAATTTCTTCTCTTCCCTATCTGAATAGGAAAAAACTAATGTGAATTCAAGTGTTGTTTCCAATAATCTGTATAAAAATGGGAAAGTCCCATTAATTCGTCTACACAAGAGTTGTCTTCAGAAATGTAATGTTAGGGAGCACCTGGGTAGATCAGTCATTAAGCGTCTGCCTTTGGCTCAGGTCATGGTCCTGGAGTCCTGGGATTGAGCCCCACATCGGGCTCCCTGCTCGGCAGGAAACCTGCTTCTCCCTGTCCCACTCCCCCTGTTTGTGTTTCCTCTCTGTTTCTCTCTGTCAAATAATCTTTTTTTAAAAAATGATGTCAGGGAGTGAGGTGGGAATTTTTTATATTTTTACTAAGAGGCAACTTGTTTTCTAATTTTAAACACATTTGGAATAATAGTTTTTGTAGTTCTTGCCTAGAATATATGTGGAGTTGGAGTTCTTAAATGTAAGCAAATGTTTTTTCAGTCATATTTTCATTGTAGATCTACAAAACTACTTTTATGAAAAACAAATCTATGTGGACATTACCTACGGGAAAAAAGTCTATGAGGAAGATACTTTTGGAGGTGAAAGATTTTTCTAGAACAGATTTTTAGCAGTAAAGAGTTCAAGTTAAAAATTCATTGTTGATTTTTAGTTGTATTATCTTACAGTGGTTTTTTCCTTTATTCTGATTACTGGCCTCAAAAGTAATAGCTCGAATTTATTGGTCCTTTAGTATATTCTGGCACTGTGTTTAGTACTTTATATAGGATATCTGATTAATCACAGTTTACCTTTTGAGGTAGGTATGTATTAACCCTTTTTTTTTCAGATGACCAGCTTTTCTGAGATTTAGATTATTTAAACAACTTTCGTTTAAATCAGCAAAATTTGTGTTTAAATAAGTAGGAAAGAACACAAATAGAAATCTTATTAATTCTGGACTTTTAATTTGTAAGAACTTATTCTTTAAAACTATATTCAACATTAATATGAGAACAATACATTTTACCTTCTACTATTTAATGAGGAGCCACGAGTTTTATTAGGATGGAATTTTCTTAAATCAAGGCCAGAATTTAGGATTTAGTGAAGAATATTAGCCTTTGAATATCTGCTTACTAAACAGTTACCTTTTCTTTCCATAGAAGTGTGGAAGTCTTGCAAAATAAGCTTTATAGGATAGACTATTTTATTAGTATGTGTTGTGGGTGTATGGGGTTTTGGTTTTTATTTGTTTTGGAGGGGAAAATCGTTAAAGTACTTGAAATTATGGGGGAAATACTTCATGAAAAAGGAAAAATTGAAGTCGGGGTTCCACATTTAGAGTTCTTTTTAAAAGTTGTGACAAAGAATCTTAACTTCTTTTTTTAAGATTTTATTTATCTGACAGGGAGAGAGGGAGCACAAGCGGGGTAATGGGAGAGGGAGAAGCAGGCTTCCCACTAAGCAGGGAGACTGGTGTGGGGCTCAGTCCTAGGACCCCTTGGAGCATGACCCCAAGCCCAAGGCAGACACTTAATGACTGAGCCACCCAGGCACCCCAAGAATCTTAACTTCTGTAGTTAATGGGAAAGTCATAGTTACTGAAACAACCAACATTTCTAGTGATTGGTAATTTATAGTTTTATCAGACTTAGAAGGTTAAATATTTTTTAGTGCATCTCCAGTCTATGTCACTGAATACTGAAATATCTACCTATCTTCCTGATACTGCTCAAATGAACCTAAATACATTTTTATGAAATGGAAAAATTCAAATATTTGCCTATAAAACTGTTCTGCAGTTTTAAGTTTCTCATAATTGAAGAACTGTAGAAATTTCACTTCAGTGTATTCGGTGATGATTATTCTAATCCTTTTTGAATAGGGAGGAAAGTATAACGGTAGGTCAACTTTTAGGAGATTCTGTGCAGATTAAAATATGCAGAATCCTATTAGCAAACCCTTTGGGCAAGTATTTTTACATGCGGGGGTCTTTCAAAATATCTAAAACTGGATGTTTACTAGAATGAAGACTTAACATGCCTATTGATGTATTTGCCTCGGTTATATTCATTAAAATTGCCCAGAGTTTTCAGAAAAGTCATTGAGTACATTTTCATAGGTTTTTATGTGGCTACTTGAAAATACTTTGTTTTAGCTCTTGTTTTCACTTCACATGTCAGAAAATGGGGGAATTAACTTTCAAGTATCTACTGAATACATGCATGCTAGACATCAAGATGTCTGAACATCTCAGTGAACAAGCTTACAGTTTGTTTTAGTAGAGAAATTACCATATGGCTGATAGGTGCTATGATAGAGAAAACAGTATGTGAAGTTCGTCCAGGAAATCTAGAACAGCAAGATTTTTAAACAGGCCTGAAATTTGTGAATCCCTGCAAGGGGAACGGCTAGTGCTGAGGCCTCAACAGAGGCAAGAAAAAAGAACATTGCTTTATTTGAGCAGTTGAAACAGCTTGATAATTGGTAAGTTGCATTTCGTTTCTAGTCCTTCCCACTGTTTAAGATGACTTACGACTATTACGTGAAATATTTCTTAGTTACAAAAACATATGAGCTCTATAGTTAATAATTGCACTCAAGCTGTTAGAAAATAGAACTGGAGAAAAACCCTAAATATACAAAACTTTATAATGGCTAAAATGGTAAGGTGAATGTAATTTTGCTCTAGGAAAATAGCAAGTTGAGAAAACATAATTCTGTGTTCTTATTTTAAGTCATGTCTGCATAAATTTAGATGTTAACTGAGTTCAAGATTCCTTTTCACTTTTCAGAAAAGATACATGTTGGTTAGAAATTCTCCTTTGATTTCTTTAGTTTTTACTTGGCATTTCAGTCTTAAGAAACTTAAGAGAATTAAGCAATGAGACCTTTTATTCCCTGAAATAGTCTTCAGATAGTTTGAGGGAAATGTAACAATTGGCCAGAGTTCTTTTTGGGAGAAAAAGAGCCTTTTCAAAGGTAGAAACTAGTTATTTTTTTTATAAGTAGATAAAACCTGAGCGGTTGCTTTAAACAGTTTGGTTCCTAGAAAAGTTTTCACCATAAGCAAAATCTTTTTACTGAATGCCAGTCCTAGGACACCACATTCCATTGTCTAGCTTACTCATTAATATAGAGTTTCCAGATTGACTTCCAGAAAAAAAGATTGCTCATTTGCTTTATGAATTCTGTTAATGAAAAAAAATTATGAGACTTTACTACCTCAGTTTGGTTAAGCATAGAGTTTAATGTGCAAGTGTGCACTAAAAGGAACAGCTGAGCCAAAGGGATAATTAACCAAGATTTTTAAATTTCACTTATACTTTACTTCAAAGATCGAAACTTAGTTTTCGATCAGGTCCTGATGTTTTGTCAATATTTGTGGAATACGTAGACTGGCTAAAATTAAAAAAGCATAAGCATACAAACATTTTTGGTAAGTCTTTGCCAGTTTCTTAGTTTTCATAAAGTCAAAAAATCTTGTAGGTTGGGACTATTGTCTGCTTATAGCAATATGTTAATAAGGAGGGAAGTATCAATCATTATATTGATGTGATAATGATTTATATGTTTAGAAAGAATGGTATTACATGAAATATTGTTTTTATAACCAAGTAATTCAGGATTATACTAGAACTTTGATCACTGAATTAGTGAGTTCTGGTTCTTGATTGGGTTTGGCTAAACTATTACAATAACAGGGGTTCTCTTCCAATTGGAAATTGGTTTAGCAATAACAAAATTCATACATTTTACCGAGTTTATATCTGTAAATTTTATATGTTTGCACAGTTGTTAGTCAAATGCAGGTAGATTGATTAGTTTTTAATTAGTCTATTTGAGGAATAAATACTGGGATACTAGATTAAGTATAAAAATTTGTATTTGATATTTGTATAGTAGGTAATTGATGTTGTAAAGTCTGTTCAGTCACACTGGCTTTAAATGTTCTAGACATATTCCCAACTCCAAGCTTTTCTTACAAATTAGCTCTGGTGTCTGCTCTAAAGGTATTTAGGTAGCTGCTTCAGTAAATCTTTTGCTTTCTTCAGATCTTCAAAAAAAAGTGTTATCTTCACTGCGAGATCATATGGCTACTGACTTGCCACCCCATTCCCACCCCATTCCCACCCCATTCCCAACTCATCAAAACTCAATCTTTCCTCTTTTTTTTACCTATAATACTTCTGTTTATAATTTGTCTTTTGTACTCTTTTAGGGTTCAGGAACTGAGAACAATGCTTGATCTATAGTGGTACTGTAAATATTTGTTAGATGAAAAATTGTAGTGGGAAGTAAAATTGAGATTGTTATATTGTTTTACAACTTGAATTTTAATTTTTTTTAAAGATTTTATTTATTAGAGCGAGCACAAATTTTGGGGGAAGGGGCAGAGAGAGCGGGAGAAGTAGACTCTCCTGAGCAGGGAGTTCAATGTGGGCCCAATCCCAGGACTCCGGGATCATGACCTGAGCTGAAGGCAGACACTTTAGCCAACTGAGTCACCCAGGCACCCCTTGAATTTTAATTTCTAAGAATCAGAGTGTGGTACCAATTGATGACAAAATGTATTTTTTATAAAGTTAAATATCGAAAAGCTTTACTGTTAACAGATTTTTTAAAAAGTTTTTATAGTTTCTCTAAAAATGCAAAGGCAGTATTTTTGATAGCCTGAGATGATTAGGAATCCTAGATTAAGCTTTATTGATACTTAGAATTATCTTGATGACACAAAAGTGTTTTTAAAGAATTACTGAATTTAAAGAGTGTTACTAATTTACCTGCCATTTTGAAGTGACTTTAAAAATTGTGATTCTGAAATAGTTGCAGATAAAACTTGGTATAAGATAAATGCCTGGCGAGTTATAATAAAGTTTTAGCAGTATTATATTGGAGTGAAATTTCTGAGACATTTGTATATGTATATATGAGATTAAAACTTGAATTTTCACATGGTGATTTATCAGATTTCACAAGTGGTTTTGCCAAATTAGTAAAGCATAGACATTCTAATTCTTAACCTACCCTCTTTCACAAGTTTGACTAACATGTACACAATGACAAGATCGATTGATGAGTGGGAATTCTTCTGCAAATATTAAATTATTATTAGATTATATTTAAATATTAAAATATACAAAGACTTGTTTTAATCCTTAAACTTTATATAGATTTATTTTTAAAGATGAATTACTCTAGCTTTCATCTTAAAAAAAAAAGCTGTGGAATTCTGTATTACATATTATCATTTTACTTTTTGTTCCTGTGATTTTCACCCAGGCTTCACATACTTGGGCATAGCAAACATGAAACAAATTGCTGGATTTGTAAAGTATTTCAGAGAACTGAATTACACTTACTTGGGAATTCTAGAATATAGGAAATATGTTTGGTTAGTTTAATTCTGTATTTTTTTTAACCTTTGGGATTTAGTGTTTCAGTGAACTTTGGATTTTAAAGTTTTAAGTTACTTTTCAAGATAGTTTGCATATGGTTTTTTCCCAAGTTTTTTGAAAGCTCGATGGTAATATACTGAAGAAGACTTGGGTAATGTTCTGAGATGGTTACTCAGAGCAGCTCTCATACTGAAAGCAACTAAGACTGCTGGATAGAATTTGAAAAACATCTTAAGCCTGATTGAAGAACTGATAGTAAGGAATTGCCAGACCAAAAACTAATTGGAAAATACAGACAAACAAAAATAGGAACTCTGGGAGATAAGCAGAGTACCTCAGTTTTTATCCGGAGAGTCTTTGCCACACTAGGAGAATGCAAGCTGCAATTGTTAATGCTTCCAAGAGCTTAGGCAACAAAAATCAAAGCCCAAGTCTGCTCAACAAGACATTCTTCCCCTTTAAAACTGTGTAGGTAATACTCAGGGTGACAGTGAACCAGAAAAAAACTCTGCTATCTTCTTAACCTGAGGAGACTAAGGACATTTGCTGTGATCCTGAGCAGAGTGGAATGGGGAAGTCCTGATACATTACAACACTTAATTGGCCCTTGCATGGATTTGTGGTCAAAATAAACAGCACTTGGGTGGTTCAGAAACAAAACAAAAAGCCATGAATGTAAAGTGAACTCAACCTGAGTTTAGGCCTTAATAAACCAGTAATAAGCTTACTCAGACCCTTTCTGGAAGAATGTACTTTAATCAAAAGCCATAAAAAAACAAACAAAAAAAACCCTCCACAAATATTTTTCTAAGGAGAAGGATTTCAGTTATTAAAACCTGAGCATGTAAGGAAACTAAATATAGCAGAAACAGATCTGCAAAGACTTCAGTTAAGGTTGAATTGAGTTAAAACAGATTAGACACACTGAAGAGAGAATTGAAGAAATCCAGATTAGAGCTTAAAGAGACCATGAGATAGAAAATATGAAAGGATTAAGAGCCACAAAGCATAGAGTGAAAATGTCTAAGTGAAGTTTCAAAAGTAGAAGAAAGATTGGCAGAAGCACAAGTTGAAGAGTTAAATACTAATTTTCCAGAATTCAGGATGCTCAATGGATCCCAAATAAGATTAAGAAAAAGAAAAAATTGCCACCTAGATACATGAAAATGCACCTAGAAAACAGACCAAAAAAATCACAGAAGCAGCTATATACAAAAAGACAAATGACCAAAGTATTGGCAGGTTGATCAACAACTTCCCAACAGCAGCAATGGAAGCTGGAAGACAATGGAATTGCCACTTCAACTTGCTGAGAGAAAATAGCTATCAAAGTTCTACATCCAGAAAATAAATCTTTATGGGGATGAAAAAAATTCTAGGGAAGACTAATAAAACAACATTGGCATCGTCAAAGATACACATTTTTAGACATTTCCAATTATATAGAGTTTCCTCAAGCTTAGAAAAATGCGTAAGCTAAGGGATCTTAAGTATTGATCAGGTTACCCTGAATATTTGTTTTCTCCCCCAAGTTCATTCTGTTCTAATAAAAGTTCTCATAAGTGAGTAGGCCTTTATTAGAATTGTAATCAGTATTACATTTTGTTTCTTTTTTAGGAAGAAGGCAATTATGAATTTTATGTTTATTTATAAATTTGTTAAATCTTGCTTTTTCCCAGAAGCTTATAAAGTTTGTGTTGAACAGTTTAAGTGTTGACTTTCAGTCATATTTTTATCCATATATAATCATTTCAGTAATAGTTAACCATTATTAATATCTTATAAAGCACTTTAGATATTATACCAGTATTTTATTTCATTAGTTAATATCCATTTTTAGGTTTGAAAATTACCTGAGTTAAATTTTTATGGTACTACTTCTCTGTACTTTATCGGTTTGTGGTAGATTTCTTTTTAAAATGGTTAAATTCTTCTAAGTGTTCAGAAGTTGAAAAAGTAATTCTTTGCCTCAGAATATATTGTAGTTAATTAGTTTAAAAATATACATCCCATTTCTGCCTGGCTGGCTCAGTTGGTAGAGCATCCAGCTTGAGTTCTCAGGGTCATGAGTCAAGCCCCATACTGGGTGTAGAGCTTTCTTAATTAAAAAAAAAAAAAAATTTTAAGGAGATTGTAATTCTATGTGCATAATACATATCCATGTTTTTTGTACATTTTTAGAGTATTTGGAGGGTTTGTTTAGAGTTTTAAAATACATATATTCTTTTAAAATATGATTCAAGGAGCGCCTGGGTGGCTCAGTTGGTTAAGCAACTGCCTTCAGCTCAGTTCATGATCCCTGAGATCCGGGATCGAGTTCCACATCGGGCTCCCTGCTCGGTGGGAAGCCTGCTTCTCCCTCTCTCACTCCCCCTGCTTGTGTTTCCTCTCTGGCTGTGTTTCTCTCTGTCAAATAAATAAAATCTTTAAAAAAAAAATAAAATATGATTCAAAAAACGAATTACCAAAGAGGCCTACAATGAAAAGTTTTTCATCTGCCTGCCCTTGAGCCACCCATCTTCTCCTCAGTGACAAATGTTCAGCTCATGTTTTTTTTCCTCTTTTACATAAGTAATTGCCACATGTTTTGTGCTTACTTTTTTTTTATTACTTAAAGTGAGTTTTGAAAATAATTTTTTTTTACAAGTATGTTTTTGCTTAACCCATCTTCTGAGGGAAATTGAGGTTCTTCCCAGGATTTGTTGTAATATGAACATCATTACATTGAACATTGAATGTGTTTCTACATGTCATTTCCATTTGTGTTAGTATATTGTCGATAAGTTTCTAGATGAAGAGTTGCTGGATCAAAAAGAGTATGTGGGATATTTTGAATTTTCTGTATCCAAATTCCCTTTTGCAGAGGTGGTAACAATTTAAAATCCCATTGATAATCCTTGAAAAACCTTACTTTCTCACATCCTCTTAATGCAGTATATTATTATGATTTAAAACTTTTGTAGTGTTTATAGGTAAATAATCTGTGATTTTAATTTTCATTTCTCTTATGAATGAGATAGAGCATGTTTGCATGTTTAAAGTCTCTTTGGATTTCTTTTTCTGAGCCCTAATACCCTTACCACATTTTTCTGTTTTGCTTTTTCTTATTTGCAGAAACATATATTAGGATAGTTAAGGGATTTGCTATTTAAAAGTTGAAGTAATTTTGACAACATTTAAATAGTATATTCTCTTTGATTGCTCATGTTTTTCTCTGTCAGATTTGAAGAAATGATAAATATGCTCTGAGATGAAAAACCAATATTTTTCTTTGTTATTTTGGTGTTCTTGGTCTCAATACTTTTCTTTCAAATACTTGTTTCATGCTTAGTTTTTCATTTAGTTGATCAGCCCCATAATTTCCCCTTTTGTCTTAAGTTTGCAAGTTATTTTTCTCACATGTCTCGAGCTTTTTGTGTTCTTGCAAGTCAACATGAGAAAGACAGAAGGCTCACACCTGTAATGATAATAGTTTTAAGTAGATTTTTTTGTTTATTTTTTAAAAATTATTTATTTAACACAGAGAGTACAAGCAGGCAGAATAGCAGCTAGAGGGAGAGGGAGAATCAGTCTCCCTGCTGAGCAGGGAGTCTGACAGGGCCAAGATTCCATGACCCTGGGATCATGACCTGAGCCAAAGGCAGACGCTTAATGACTGAGCCACCCATGTGCCCCTTTAAGTAGATTTTGTAAGGGTATACTTCTTTTGCTAGTTACTTGCTTTTTTTCCTTAAATTGATTTGACTCAAATACTTGTGAAGAACAGTCTTGATTCACAGTATAAATTTTCTTGAGCTATTAATTAAAAACACATCAAAACCATGAAGGCACTTTTAAGAATTATAGAAATCCCTTTGAAATGAATTTTTTTTGAAATGAATTTTATATATTTAACATGAAACTTTACCTTACTTAGTGACTTATTTAACAGAAAACATTTTTACATTAGTTTTCCCAGTTGAGGTAATTAAATGCTTAAAAAGTCTGGGTTTCCAACATGCATCCCTTCCTGTCCAACAGTATATTTCAAATGTAGCAATTTGGAAGTCCATCCCTAGGTTTTTTTATGCCTAGTTTGTGTGCATATTGTTGGATGGGGAATGGAGGTGGGGCAGCAATGGTCTTGTCCCTGGCTTCTGTCCTCTCTTAGGTTTAGGTAATGGTTACAAAGGGCTGTCAGCTGAGCTTCTTAGAGACTCTGGACAGTAGGAAACTTATTTTCCTATTCTTACATGTCACAGAGTTTGATAATCTGACATCTCTGCACTAACCTGTTACATAAAGCCTGAACAAAATTAGACCTGTATTAGGATCCACTGGAAAAAAAAATGCCCTTTTGTTTATTAGATGACAGGAGCCTCCAGACTTCATATATAAGCTAAAATATTATCTTGATCCAGCACTTCCTGTTCAGCTTTTTTCCTCTTCAATTTTCTTTACATTTAAGTGACAGCGCAGTGAGGGTCTATTTTGTATAGCAGGAATGCCAGTATAATCCTTCATTCTTGTCCACTGAAACCTTAATGGCTGTGTCCCATATAGAATTTGAGCTTAATTCTTTACTTTTGGTGGTATCACTTTGGAAAATGTCCTCACAAACATATATTTGGAGGAGATAAAATGCAAAATATAAGCCAAACATTTCAAACTATATAAATTGCAGAGAAAATAGGGCATACTTAATTGTTAAGCCTTTATAGGCCTGCTTGGAGAAAGGCACTTAGGAACTGATGAAGTAAGGGAAAAAGTTTTAAATTTTAAAGTAGAACTTAACTCATAAAAATAGAACCAGAATTTTAATTTTGGAATATATCCATCATAGAGGAAGAAGATTCAGGTCTCAATCTTATTTCTTGGTAATTCTGTCAGTTATGTCTACTTATTTAAACCTCACTTTGGAGCCCCAATTTTTCATCTTTCATGGTTATTTGAAGCAGTGTTACATTGGAAATAAAAACTTTTAAGAGAATTAACGAAAATACTGGGTATTTGCATGGAATTGTCTAAGCCATGTGAAAAATCTTTCAAAATCCATATTAGCATTTTAATCAGTTCTTAATCTGTTTTATAAATTGTTATTCTAAATTGACAGTATAATCTTTCTAAGCCATTTTATGGAGGTGGGGTTTTTTTTGGTTCAAGTTTTAACAAGAATTACAGAACTCAAAGCTTTTTATAAAAGTTAAACTTATATTTTTACAGTTCCATAGATATTTAAGTTAGTATAATATTACTTTAAGTTAACTTTGATTTAGCAACTGTTTATTGAATGTTCTGTGTTGGGCACTATTCTGGGTGCTGTAAAATAAACTGATGAAAGTCAGTGCCTTTGTGGGATTTTTTAATGATGTTGACTCATTTATTTTAGGTGAGCCAATAGAATACTGAAAAAATACAGTTCTTATAGCAGGCTTTCATATACAGTTGTCACAAAAGCTAAATATGTGGGTGAATAAAAATTCTGGAATTAAATGGTTCAATTTTAAAAGTCAAGCATAATGAAGTGGCATCAAATGAATGGAAGTTAAGAGAAAAGAGATGAGAGGAAAAGTGAATTTGTCATTAATTAAAAGGGAAAATAAAACTTATATTTTTCTTTTTTAAAAGGGTAACACAATACATGTCTATTGCAGAAAAGCTAGAAAAGTTTAAAGGGGGAAAATCGTATTGCCACTACATTACTTCACTGTTGGCTTCTCTACGTGTACCTATCTATAAAATCTTAAGACTTTTTGTAACTTAGATTTTCTACATGTGCTAATTATACCAAATTGTGTTACTATCCAAAATTGCTTTTAAGCCAAAGTAGTCCATTTTAGATAATGTGTTATTTAACCAGTCTTTTATTGTACATTATACTGTTTCCAGTTTTTCGCTCTCTAAGAAACTTAACAAATGTGATTTTACCTTTACACATTTATAATAATTTCTTAGGTTGACTATTTAGAATTGGTATTTCACTATCAAAATTTGCTGCCATGATTTTTCAAATGAGCCAGGTAAGGGCCTTTTAAATTGTTTTTGAATTTTAGTAAAGATGGCCACTGTATATAGTTTGCCCAAGAATAGAGAGGGAAGGATTAAGTAAATGTGCAAATTGGGTGGAAAAGTTGATTAGTAGGAGATTATTTGGTGAGCATATTTTTAAATGCAACATGGAATTAGGTCATTTTAATAACTATGCATGAGGATTAAGAAAGGTAGAATTGAGTCAATACAAATGTTAATTCTGAGGGGGGTTGATAAAATGACAAGGGTATGAAGGGCAGAGTTGCAGAATTATAATTTCTGATCTAAAGAGTATTTGAATAGAAGCACCAATTTTAACAATGTAATGTTTTAGTCTGAGGCATGCAGTGGTAACTTTTGTAGAATGAGAAATTGGATTTTTTCCACATTCATGCATCTGTTGATAAGGAAATTGAAGAGTAGGCAAGTTGCCCCAAGAGTAGAGAAATGTAATCCAGTATATTTGTATTCACTTCATTATGGAAGCATTATCTTGTTTTTCCAGAAGTGATTTTAAGAAAGTCCAGGGCGCCTGGGTGGCTCAGTGGGTTAAAGCCTCTGCCTTCAGCTTAGGTCATGATCTGAGCATCCTGGGATTGAGGCCCACATTGAGGCCCACATCGGGCTCTCTGCTCAGCAGGGAGCCTGCTTCCTTCACTTTCTCTGCCTACTTGTGATCTCTCTCTGTGTCAAATAAATAAATAAAATCTTTTTTTTTTAAAAAAAGAAAAAGTCCAGATGAAGCATTACCCATGATACTACATATCTGGTATCAATGTTGTACCTGATTTAGCAATGTAAAAGCATAAAATTAGTGTCAGAGAAATGCATAGAAAAAATTATGCTGTTGAAATTTGGCATGTGAAATGGTATTCTGATACAAATTTATCAAAATAGGAGAGAAATTGATTAGTGAAACCAGAAGTGATTCACAGTAGTGGAGTGACTAAAATACGGCTTATGTCCTGTGATAATTATTAATTTTTAAAATAGCGATTCTCAGTTTGTGAAATTGCAGATGTAGTGAGAAGCATAGTAAGATAAAGAAGTGTAAAGTTTTAAGTAAATGGTTTTCCACTTCAGAAATTTTCCCCTCTCATGGCACCTGACTTCATCAGAAGAGAATATAACTTTTGATCTCAGGTCCTGAGTTTGAGCCCTATATTGGGTAGAGAGATTACTGGAGGAAAAAAAATCCACTCCACATGTTTAAGACAAAAAAGTTGTATGACTATACTCATGGAAGATTAACTCAGCAAATGAGTGGAGTAGGATACTTTCCAAGGTGATACGTAAAGTTCTTAAGATAATCTTAGAGAAATTATATTACTGAGTAGTATTTTAAGTTTGCCTGGAAGGGTTTTCATTTAAGAGGACAATTCATAAAAGCTGAAAGTTAAGGTAGCATAGAAAACAGTATAAATGGATTGGAAAGAAACTGTTAGACCTTTGAGGGAAGTGAATCAATACATCTGCTTAAGCAATACTCAGGGTGTACATTTTGGAATCAATACTGTTTTTGAGATCAATAGCTTATAAATTTGGATTTTTGACATTCCACTAGCTCAAAGATCCCAAACAATTGTACACATTTCTCATTCTCAATTTTAATGTATTGGAGTTTTGCGGGGGAGGGTTAGAGCAAGAGTGAGCAGGGGAGGGGCTAAGGGAGAGGGGGAGAGAAGCAGGCTCCACACCCAGCATGGAGCCCAATGCAGGGCTTAGTCTCACAAACCTGAGATCATGACCTGAGCAGAAATCAAGTCGATGCTCAATCACGTAAGCCACCCAGGTTCTCCAGTGTAAGAATTTCTATTCCACAAGGCAGTTTTGAGGGAATGATGGAGATGTAACATGATGGCGCTAGAGTAGTGAAACCAATTGAGCCCATTGATGATAAGTGATTTTTGATACTAAAGACCAAATTACTTTTCTCAAAAAGTATAACATCCTGCTCTATTTTCCTTACTCAAAATTTGAAGGATATTCTTTAGAAAAAAATAACGTTTGGCATAATGTTGACAAAATGTTTTTACAGGAGCAAAGAATTTAGACATTAAGTAAAACAAAACAGTCTGCATCTGTAGATGTAAAGTGATGGTTGTTGGCAAATGCCCTGTAAAATTGGGGCAAAATCAAATTTAGTTGAAAGTTTTACCTTTGATGGTTTTGGTTGAAATCAATTTTGCCCGATTTACCTATCAATTATTTAACTTTTTTAGCTTTGTAGCCACGGCTGAGATTTTCAGACCATTTAAAAATGAGTCTGAAATAGAGATGTTTTTAACCAGAGAAAAATACCAGTGACTTACTCAGGAAAATGTACTGCCCCAAATCAACTATAATTTTCTCTCTAACTCTCTTTACTGCAGTAAAATTGTGTTACAGAAAATGTGTTATGGAAATATGTAACTGAGACAAATCTCAGTTTTCTCAGAGATAACAGTTTCGGTAACAGTTTTGTGTGCATTTCTCCTTAGTTTATGTCTCTTGCACTCTGGGTAGAGTTGATGGTTAGGAGGATAAGTAGATGGGCGAACATAACAAATGTGCATATATTTTTTAAATTCCACTTTTAAAATAGTATATTGTAGATATTTCTATTTAGTATTATAAAACTACATCATTGCTTTCGAAGTTTTATGTATATATGTATAACCTATTCCGTTGTTTAGACAAAGCATAATTTAGTCATTCTGCTTTTGGTCATTTAAGTTTCCAAATTTCTGTATTAGAAGCAGTCTTTCAATGAGCATCCTCATATATATATCTTGCTAAAGAGCAATATAGAGTGTTGTTGTTAACAGCTAAGTTGTGCAATCATGGGGAAGTTACTAAACCTTCCTGTGCCTTAGTTTTCTCATCTTTAAGTAATAAAAAATAGTACTTTATTCACTTGAGTGGTGTTCTAGGATTAAATGAGTTAATATGTATATATACTCATATTAGAGTATATTAGAATATACTTTTATTAGCATACATTAAGTATTTAATAAATGCTGCTCGTATTAGCAGTATTTTGTATTGATTTCAACTTCTAAGAAGTTTGTTTCAACTTTTAAATTTAAATTTGTAATAGATAAGCTATCAATTTTATTACCAGATTCACTGATCATTTTTTCCCCACATTCCTTTTGACGTGTAGCATATCCTACATTCACCTGTTCTCTTTCTTAAAATGTTAACTAGTTGGATGTGATTTTGTCCTTTTTCTCTGATCTTATGTACTCTTTAGGCTTCTGTTCTTTTTCTCTGCCAGGTAATGCATGTTTTTTTAAAAGTTAGTCTTTGTGTATGTTCTCTGCTTTAGGGAATATACCTAATGTCTTAGGCATTATATACTCTGGTATATGTATAAGTTCTTTTAAAACAAATGACTAGAATACAGATTCCTTATCCCCAATATAATTTGAAAACAAAGACCTTTTCTCCTGACTTTAAACAGTTTCTAGTCAGGTACCTTTTGTATGGTCATCTCATATTAAATCTAATAAAAAGTAAACTTTCCAGCAACTACCATAACATTTTTTATTTTTATTCTCATGAAAAAATATGTCTGTTTCTCTTCCTATTTCCCCTACCCCAAGTTCAGGCTACTTAAGGATGATAGCAAGAGCCTCTTGGCTATTTTTCTGTCAGCTAGTGCCACTTGCTTCATCCCATAGCATTAAAGGCAGCTCAGTCTTCCTCACCTGCACCCCCACCCCCCACCCTACTGCTGATGAGCCATAGTTTCTGTATGTTCATTACTGGTGACATCCAATTTTTTGTGCATCAGATTTCAACTCTGCTTAGCTTTTTCAGCACTTTGTATGGACCTCTACTACAATTAGCCAACCTGCTTTCCTAATACATGTTCTTTCTTGTGTGGATGTCTTCACTCTTCCACAGAAAAATTCCAGAAACTCATGTCATTGATCTTGACACAAACCTTTTTTCTCATTAATGGCCTGGATTCCACCTGCTCAGTGAAACTTTCCTCAGTAATTCTAGTTTGCACAGAACTCATTTTCCTTTGAATTTTATAGGACATAGAACATGAACAAAATAATTTAGGAGCACCTGGGTGGCTCAGTTGGTTAAGTGACTGCTTTGGCTCAGGTCTTGATCCCGGAGACCCAGGATCGAGCCCCATGTCAGGCTCCCTGCTTGGCAGGAAGCCTGCTTCTCCCTCTCTCACTCCCCCTGCTTGTGTTCCATCTATAGCTGTATTTCTCTCTGTCAAATAAATAAATAAAATCTTTTTAAAAAAATAGTTTAAAGTTAGTCCTGTATTCTTTCCAGGAATTACTTTTCTGTGTCCCAAGTAGATTACAAGGTCCTTAATAGAGTTCAGTTTCCTCTTATAGCCACTTGGTAAATCCTGTGCACACACTGGATACTTTTTTTTTTTAAAGATTTTTTTACTTGAGAGAGTGCACACATGAGAAGGTGAGGGGCAGAGGGAGAAAGAGAAGCAGACTGCCTGCTGATCAAGGAGCCTGACAAAGATGGGGAGGGGAGCAGGAATCCCAGCACTGGGATCATTACCTGAGTTCAAAGCAGAAACTTAACTAACTGAGCTGCCCAGGCACCCAGAGGATACTTTTTAGTTAGTTCCGAAAAGTGAAAGGTCAAATGATACTTAATTTGGTTAGTATTAAGTATTCAAATGAATGTAAACTTAATCTAGAACTGAAGGTAATCATATTTTTGCAAAGCATATTTCTTATAAAAATTTTATTTATTTGATGGGGCGCCTGGGTGGCTCAGTTGGTTAAGCGACTGCCTTCGGCTCAGGTCGTGATCCTGGAGTCCCGGGATCGAACCCCACATCAGGCTTCCCGCCAAGCAGGAAGCCTGCTTCTCCCTTTCACACTCCCCCTGCTTGTGTTCCCTCTCTAGCTGTGTTTCTCTCTATCAAATAAATATATAAAATCTTTTAAAAAATTTTTTTATGTTTTGACAAGAGCACAAGCAGCAGAGCTTCAGGCAGCGGGAGAGGGAGAGTGGGAGAAGCAAGCTCCAATGGAGCAGGGAGCCCAGATGCAGGGCTTGATTCCAGGACTCCAGGATCATGATGTGAGCTGAAAGGCAGACGCTTAACCAACTGAGCAACCCAGGCACCTTTCCTAATACATTTTTATTTCAGTCCTAATGAGACTATAACAGTGGTCTATACTTTCCCCTCATATTTAACAATATATTATTTCTGTGACATTTTAAGTGCTTAGAGAACTGAAATTTATGGGACATAAACAGGTTTATCTAAGTCTGTATGTCGGTATATTTTTGTAACTACATTTAGTAGAAAAGTTATGTTAGAGAAATGATATATAATGTAGGAAAAAATAGGAAGTACAGATGAACAAAAACTTAAAACTTACTAATTTATTTACCTGAGTCCCTCACTAAAATAGAACTCCATGAATTATAAAATCTAGTTTAACCCACCACTATCTCCAGTGCTAGAAAAGAGCCTGCCTCATAGGCATGCAATTATCTTTTAAATAAAAATGAGTTTATTTGCGGACAGTCTTTCGCTGATATTGGGAATGGGTTTTGGAAAGGAGAATGTTCTGCACCTACTTCAGCAACTTGAAAACTGTTAGTCTATCAAAGTGGCATTCTTCAGTATTTCCCAAATTCCTTAAAAACTACTTATATTCTGTAATCCTCCAAGACTTTTTTTCAGGATATAAGATTAGAGAGCAGTGGGAAAGAGCAAAGGATTGCAAGATAGGTTTATAATTAGGATACCATTTGCTTCCAGCTTTCAGGTTTGGAGCCCCAGATTTTTTTGGATAATTAAGACAAGCAGGATGAGGCAACTTCTATAGCTCAAACTCAGTTTAAATCGTCTTAAATTCCATGAAAGTGCATGGGCTTTACTTTAAAAAAGATATAGGGAACAAATTAGGAATGCAGGTTTACAATTAATTCATATTAATTCATTTGTTCATTACATTTATTATAATCAACTGCCATGTAAATTCACTTGAGATGAGGCTTAGCCCTGCCTCTGCTGGGTAGCCCAGAGTGTCTTACACAAGTACTGTGGCGCCGGGCTGGCTCAGCTGGTGGAGCATGAGACTCCTGGATTCAGGGTTGTACATTTGAGACTCACATTGGGTGTAGAGAATACTTAAAAAAACTAAAATCTTAAAACCATAAGCACTGACTTTTTTAATTGGTTACTACATAAAAACCTAAACAAAGTATATATTTTCTTTTTCTTTTAGATTGATTTGCTTACTCATAGTTAACCCTGTCATTTGGGTTTATTTGTCAGGTATGTTTTTGAATCATTTAAAAGTAATTTTATAACTATTTTATAATTCATAGTTTTGCAAATAATGTTTTTTTTTTTTTAAATTCTGATGTTATGGGATCTATTTTATTTTCCCAAGGTATAAGAAAAAAAAAATTGAGGCAATAGGCCAAAATGCTATTGATATATACGGGTTTATTTAATAAGAAAAATGTTAGTTTTATAGGCACTTACACTAGACTTTTTTTTTTTTAAGATTTTATTTATTTGACAGAGAGAAACACAGCCAGAGAGGGAACACAAGCAGGGGGAGTGAGAGAGGGAGAAGCAGGCTTCCCGCTGAGCAGAGCCCAATGTGGGGCTCGATCCCAGGTCTCCAGAACCATGACCTGAGCTGAAGGCAGTCGCTTAACCAACTGAGCCACCCAGGCGCCCCTACACCAGACTTTTATAAAATGTTCAGTGAAATGTGAAGAATGTTCTAGCATCAGCCAGGAAAAACTAATTTAATTTTGAACAGCTAAATATTGGGACTCCTTTAAATTTCCATGTAAAAATGCTCCAGGTAAGGGCATAGTTCATCTAACCCATTAAAAATGGATGTTACCACAGTTAGTCAAGGGTTTATTAAACTTTGAATCACTTCTGACCCAGAAATCTGCTGTAAGTCATCATTACTTCCAATAATTACCCAGAGGATAGTTTTAGTTCCAAAAAAAACAACGTTCAATGAATGCTTGGGAAATTAATGTGGAAATTAAGAAATGACTGTAAATAGCAAATGTTCAAAAGCATTAGGGATAGATATATGTTTATTCAGTGTTATACTTGTTTTACCTTGCCCCAAATAACCAGTAACCCCAATAACCCCAAATTCAATTAAATTTAAAGTTTAATCTTGATAGAATTCCACTTATCTCTTCCCTTTATAAAATAAAAATAATTCCTAGGAAGTTGACACTTAGAAAATTTTTATTCCCAGGACACCTGGATGGCTCAGTTGGTTAAGCATCTGCCTTCGGCTGGGGTCGTGACCCCAGGGTCTTAGAATGGAGTCCCACATCTGGCTCTTTGCTCAGCGGGGAATCTGCTTCTTCTGCCTGCCACTTCCTCACTCATGTGCGCTCTCTCACTCTCACAAATAAATAAATAAAATCTTCAAAAACTTTTTTTATTTGTTTTCCTCCACAGCAACTTTTCATGTCTTGGTAAAATTCAAATGATTTATCAAAAAAGTAATATGTAATTATATGATAAACAGATATATCAGAAGAATAAGTATTAGAAATTAAACTTAATTTTTTTCTTATAATGATAAAAGTAATATAACCACATTGGAAATTTTGAAAAAAATAATCATTCCATCACACTAACACGTGTGATTCACATTTTGGTATAACTCCATCCATTTTAGAACATCTTTGCATTAGGATGACTTGGGATTCCTGTTAAAAAACATAAATCCACACTTCCTTTTTATTTTTTTAAAATAATTTTTATTTATTCATTTGTAAGAGTGAGAACACAAGGGGCGCCTGGGTGGCTCAGAGGGTTAAGCCTCTGCCTTCAGCTCAGGTCATGATCTCAGGGCCCTGGGATCGAGTCCCACATCTGGCCCTCTGCTCAGTGGGGAGCCTGCTTCCCCTTCCTTCTCTGCCTACCTCTCTGCCAATTTGTAATCTCTCTCTCTCTCTGTCAAATAAATAAAATCTTTAAAAAAAAAAAAAAAGAGTGAGAACACAAGCAGCAGGGAGGGTCAGAGGGAGAGGGAGAAGCAGATTCCCCACTGTACAGGGAGCCCAGTGTGGGGCTGGATTCTAGGACCCTCGGATCATGACCTGAGTAGAAGGCAGACAGTTAACCACTGAGCCACCCAGGCACCCCCAGAAGTTCACGCTACTCAAGTAATTGCACAGTGAAGTTTGAGAGCTAGAGAAAGAGGCCCTGTTATTTTCATTTCAAAATTACATAACATTACTTCTCTTATTTTTTTAATTATATTATTTTTTCAGTGTTCCAAGATTCCTTGTTTATGCCCACACCCGGTGCTCCATGTGATACGTGCCCTCAGTACCCACCGCCAGGCTCTCCCATCCTCCCATCCCCTCCCCTCCAAGACCCTCAGTTTGTTTCTGAGTCCAAAGTCTCTTATGTTTCATTTCTCTCCCCAATTTACCTGACTTCCCACGGTTTCACTTACTTGTGATACTTCTCTTATTTTTAAGTAAACTCTTCTCCCCAATGTGGGCTCAAACTCATGACCCCAAGATCAAAAGTTCCATGCGCTACTGACTGGGCCAGCCAGCTGCCCCCATAACACTACTTTTATTAAGTCATCAGCAAATTCTAGTAAGCTTTGTAAAATTATGTATATCATGGACTTGTTAAATGAAGGCATTTTCCACTGGTTAATGGCAGATCCAGGTGTCTCTGATTTAAAATTCAAAAGTATCTAGAATTTTACATTTTTTATTTTTTTTTCATTATTTTAAAAATTTAAACCAAGATTTTGTTATCAGGTAGATTCCTGTACAAGCCTATATACCTGCTAAATATTACAAATATTTACCTTCTGGGTAAGATATTTTTATGGTCAAAAACACGTAGGGTAATAATGTTTTAAAGAATGAAAATGGACTAGTAGGGGGGTATCAAAAAGCAGGGTATTCACATGTTCTTGTACTGGTTTTTCATTAACATGGAATTTTTCACCAAAATGGAATTTGAGTATTATCTGCAGCATAACCTTTGCTTTTCTCTAAAATGGGGCCAGTTGTAACAACATTGCTTTTTTTGGGATTATTTGGTTTTTATAGCTCTATTTAGAGAATATGTAATAAAAAGTTTATACTCCTTTAGATCATAATTTTATTAATTGGTGTGTTTTATATATCTGGAATGTCTAGATGCTTTGTTTTCTTTTCAATCCTTAGAAACTTTATAGTGCATGTTCCTATTATTCTTGTTTTATAAGTGAGAACACTGATGCTGAGAGAAATTCAGTATTTGATACAAGGTGATCAAATTCATTTTTATCACACTGCTTTACCAAAGCAGTTGATATTTTAAACAGTTGAAAGTAATGAGATTGTAGCTGCTATGTTAATGCCATCAGATTCGGCTCTAAAGAAGGGCTGTTGAATATTTATTGGTTGAATTAAGAAATGACAATCAGTAACCAGGTATTCAAGACCAGAGACTTTTATAGTTTTTCTACATACATTTATTGCCACTATAATACCAATTGAAGCACTAAGTTATGAATCCAAGATAGAGGACCAATTCATGTACAAAAAAAAATAGATTTTTCAGTTTATATTTCTTACACAAAAATAGATTTTTTAAACCCAAATGCATAAATGAAATCATATATGTACAGTCTCTTTTCTTGTCTCTATTCTTCCTTCTACTCTTAGAACTCTGCCTGCTATAACGATTATCAACTTTGTGTGTATACCATATTATCTCCATGCTCATAAAATCATCTACAAACATAGATATGTACAAATAAGATTTATTTTTGATCACTGTTTTATGAAAATGCATTCTATTATGCATATTTTAATCTTTTTTCATTCAATAAAATCATATGGAAACTCTCCCAAGTTACCTGTTATATATAGCTTAATTCATTTTATATGGGTATATAATATTCCATGATGTGGATACACCGTAATTTATTAAACCATTTTCCTACTGGTGGACATTTACTTTGTTAACTGTTTTTGCTGCTGCAAAGTTAGCAGTAAATAACTTTGCACAATACCTTTGTATCTGCATGCTTTTGTTTCTATGGGGTAGATCCAAAAACAGAATTGCTAGGTCAAAAAGTATATTTTTTTTATTTGAATAGATTTTGCCAGTGGCTTTCCATAAAGGTCATAACAATTCATAATTTCTTGAGCAGTGGATGAACTCCCTTTCCTCACACCACTTCAGTAGTGTTAATACCTTTTTTAAGCTTTTACCATACTGATTGGTATAAAGTGATACCTGTTTGTATGTGTTGCCACATTATTTTTAACCATTTGCATTTTCTCTTCTGGAAATTGCCTATTCATATTCTTTGCCAGTTTTCTCTATGAGTGCTGGTTTTCCTGGCCATTTGTGAGAACTGTGTATAATTTGTCATCTGCATTTGGGAAACTGGTGACTTGAACTTAACTTCACTCCCACTTTCAACTCAACCTGTTCACTTCTACTGACTGAGCCAAACAGGGGAATGCAAGGAAACCTCAGGTTTTATGGCAGCCTCAAAGAAGATGGCTGGTGGAAAGCTTAAAGCAAAAAGTAAGAAACTGACCCATAAAAACATTTGGAATGCCTCAACTGCCTTTCTACCCCTAGAGGGATGTTAACATCAGCGTGGTTCCAAGAAACCAAAAAGGAAGAGAACCAGTAGGCTGAATACTTACTGGTTTGAGCAAAAATTTTTTTTGGTTCTATGCCCAAGGACAATCACAGCCTATTTGCCGTCTACACCTGCTACATGGTGGAGAAAGGGACAACTACCCAGGTCTGCCAACACTGAGCTTCAGTGAATAGAGAGAAAAAACAGCTGCACCTCTAAGGATCCAGCAACAAGAAAGGGGTGCTAACTAAAACTTGGAATGAGGCCCAAATAAAATAGAGGAGAGAGACAATAAGTTCAACAAAATAATATGAACACAGCAATACTGAAAGTGCAGTGTTTTTAAAAAAACAAACCAAAACCACATTATTTTTGAACTACTATAGCAATAAATCAAATGAAAGAAAATAGTAACATGGAGATCTAAATTGCTGACCTGGAAAATACAGTGGAAGAATCAGTTTTAAACCTGGACCAAAATTCAAAGACAGGGTAAAAATAATAGATTTTGAGGCTAGAACAAGGAGATCTAATGTGTATAATAGGAGTTCTAAAAGAAAAAAAAATGGAAGAAAGGCAGTAATATTTAAAAAAAATTCCTGAGCTGAAAGATATCTGTATCTGTAACTTCAAAGGGCATGCTGAATTCCAGGCAGAATTTGTGCTAATAGAATCAATGGCAATTACTGTGTGCTCACTTTGCCAGACAATGTTCTAATGGCTTCACATTAACTCAGAGTCCTTATTAACCACCTTACAAAATAGGTACTGTCATCCCCATTATTCAGATAAGGAAAAAAGAGGTTAAGTGGATGATCAGTGTAACCTCAAGAGGTGTGACTCCAAAGCCTGACTGAGCTGCCTCAAAGTGCAAAAATATTCTCTTAAAATTTATGAACTCTGAAGATCAAGAGGAAACTTAAAAGTTCCGGAGAGAAATGGCAAATTAATACGCAAAGAAGAAAGTCAAAATTCTCATCTGTATCACCTTAAGGCAGGAAACAGAAAATTTATATCTACTACTGAGAGAAAAGGACCATAAGCCAAGAGTCTCAACCCAATCATATTATCCACCTACCATCTGATGGAAATACTCAGAGAAAGGGATAGCCAATATTTAACCTTGGTCTTTGCACATGTTATTCTTCCTGCCTGGAGTAACTCCTCCCTTTCTTTATCAGCCTAACACCTCATCCTTAACATCTTCACTTTATCCAGGACATTTTTTGCAAGTCCCCAAGTCTGAGTTTTATTCTCCCCCTAAGGGAACCCATAGCACCCTGTATTTCCCCCATTTTGGCACTTCCCCTCATAAAATTCTAAGTCTTCTGAGGACACAAGCAGACACTATGCATGTTTTGTTCAACATGGTAGCCACAGTTCCTACCACGGTGCCTAGAATATAGTAGGTTGACTGGGTGACCAAAATGTAATTGTAGTCAAAGTTAGCAAATCTTTTTGCTCCCATACTCAGATTGTTCTAGTAGTAGCTATTCAGGGAAAATAAAGCTTTAAAGTTTGTCTTTAGTAGGTACATAAAGCTTTATTCAAGTATGCCTTGTATATATTTCTGTACATATCTTGTGATTATAATTTTATAAAATTTCAGCAAATAATTGTATGAAAAAAAGCTATATGTGTAGACTCAGTTTACATAAGGCATATTTATAATGCATAACTATCCATGTCATGCTCAAAACTCTATTTGTTATTTTGCAAAGCAGAATTAGTCAGGAAGCGTAGGGATGAATTTGCAAGATTAGGCCAAAAAACCTCAGGCATGGTGTTTTAATACTCTAAAAACAATAATGTTAATTCTGTATTTTTCTCTGTTTCTCTTCAGATAAAAGCTAAAAATTATGACAAGGTTGAAAAGGTGAGTCCTCATAAACATTTTGAATTTTATGCTGAAGTTTAACTTAGGACTTAACACACATAGGCAAATATAGTAAAGTGGTAACAATCTAGGTAGTGATTATATAGGAGTTCACTGTACTTAATTCAGCTTTTTTTGTATGAGTGAAATGTTCATAATAAAAATTTTGGAAAAATACTCCTGGCTAAAGTCATCAGAATGATTTTGATTATCTAAACTGAAAATAGGAGGGATTTGTTAAATTTGCCATTGATCTGTAAGAAGATAAATTCATGAAAAGAGCTGAATTTTTTTTAATATTCCATTTTGCCCGTGTACAGGTGGAATTTATTTAACTGTGGACTCTGATAATATTTTCTTATATTTATAGCTATTTCAGAGATGCCTTATGAAGGTTTTGCACATTGATTTATGGAAGTGTTATCTTTCATATGTTCGAGAAACCAAGGGTAAACTGCCAAGTTACAAGTAAGTTAAAACAGGATCTTAAGAATGCAAGTCCTCTCCAGGCACACAGTCAATCCCAGATAAACCACACCTTATCTTAACTCTGGGGAGAAGAGACTTACTTCAGAAATTCAGATTTCTCTGAGATCTCTGAGAAATCAGTAAAACTTGGAACAAGTGCTTCAAAGAGTCATAGCTGGAGCATTGAATCACCCAAGTCCTTTTATGTCGAAACACTACATTTGCAACACCAACTCACTTTGTTGGCAGGTTTATTGTCAAACTTCACAGAAACATCTATTACTTGTCATAGCACTACTCTTGGCAGCTTACAATGCAGTGTGCTGCCTACGTATTCAAAGGCGTCTCTGACAGTTCTCTCCTAGTGTAACTCCCAGTTATGCCTCACACCTGCCTATCCATCTTCACGGACACTCAGTAATGGACTTTCTCAAATAGCTGTTCTTTTGTGTAACAAATAGGCAAGTTATTTCTGTAACTAGAATTCTATATTTCCTTTTCCTCATTATCTTTTATTACCTTATATTGAAGAGGTTCTTCCTAAATTTTACTTCAGAGTTCTCCTTAATCAGAGAACCAGATATTCCCACATTAAAATCTGCTACATGTAAAATGAGGCAATTTAAAGGATATAAGGATAAGTGAAACATGGGCTTTATCTTTGATAAGCTCACAAACAATAGATAAAAGAAGGTATATAAATTAATGACATTGACAAACTAAACACAAAAAAACTATGTACTTGCAAAGATATCTTTACATTTTTGCTTCTACAAAGCTCTAAATGCTGTTTTGAGCATATGATCAGAAGTTATAATTGTTGGTGTTTTTTTTTTTAAGTGTTCTCTACATCCAATGTGGGTCTCAAACTCAAAACCCCAAGATCAAGAGTCACATGCTCTACCAACTGAGCCAGCCAGGCACCCCATATGTTTTAGTTGTAGATATATTTTAGTAACAAATACTTGTTTAAAAAAAAAAAAAATGTCTTTCAGGGTGCCTGACTGGCTCAGTCAGTAGAGCATATGACTCTTGATCTTGGGGTTTTAAGTTTGAAACCCATGATGGGTATAGAGATTACTTAAGAAAAAAAATCTTTAAGGGGGTGGCGGCTGTCTCAGTTGGTAAAGCATGTGACTTTTGATCTTGGGGTCATGAGTTCAAACCCCACATTATGTGTAGAGATTGTTTAAAAATAAATATCCTAAAAAAAATAAAATCTTAAAAACAAACATGTTTTTCACATTTATTTCAGAGAAAAAATGGCTCAAGCATATGACTTTGCACTAGATAAAATTGGAATGGAAATTATGTCTTATCAGGTAAAGTTTTTTCCATACATACACTTAATAGATTTGAAAATATCAAGAAAGATACTGACATTTTATTTTATTTCTTAGATTTGGGTGGATTACATCAATTTCTTAAAAGGCGTGTAAGTACTTTCATAGTTTTCTTTTTCCCATGTGAACAGTTGCCTTGGCTATATTATAAATTGATGGCATTATTCAATGCAGGGAAGCTGTTGGATCTTATGCAGAAAATCAGAGAATAACAGCTGTCCGAAGAGTTTATCAACGAGGTTGTGTTAATCCAATGATCAACATTGAACAACTCTGGAGAGACTATAACAAGTATGAAGAGGTAAATTAGGCTAGAGTAGTTCATTATTATACCTAAGCATTTTTAATTTTGTTTTTAATTTTAAGATTTTATTTATTTATTTGACAGGGAGAAACACAGCTAGAGGGAATACAAGCAGGGGGGAGTGAGAGAGGGAGAAGAAGCAGGCTTCCTGCCGAGCAATTCTGTTTTTATATTGATTATAATCAGAGAATTACTCCTAATGTTTTTGTAAGGTTTTTGAGAGTCTTCTAATGTTACTGACTTATTTTTTAGAGAATACCCTGGGGAGAAATTATAATTCTTACAAAACCACTTATCTTGGGGCGCCTGAATGGCTCAGTCGTTGAGCATCTGTCTTCCACTCAGTTCATGATCCTAGATTCCCAGGAATAAGCCCCGCATCAGGCTCCCTGCTCCGTGGGAAGCCAGCTTCTCCCTCTCTCACTCTCCCTGCTTATGTTCCCTCTTTAGCTGTGTTTCTCTCTGTCAAATAAATAAATAAAATCTTAAAAAAAAAAAAACAAACCCACTTATATTCAATGCTAAACCATATCCACACAGTCATGCATACACATTGTCATTCATCTCTTATGAAACGGGACCTTATTACAATTGTTTCTAGTAGTAATGATCAGTTAGTTGCATTGCAAGTCTTTCATGTAGTTACAGTGCTGTGATTTATTGGCTTGCAGTGGGGCTACAGTCCAAGATCTTTGTCTCACTGGCATATTTTTTAACAAGCTGAGCTAATCAACTCATATATGTAAACATACATGCCAGATAAGCTGTATTGTTAAAAGTTTCTCAGATATTCATTGTGATGAGGAAGAACGATATGTAGGATGTTGAAACTGTTCCCTCAGGGTACCTGGGTGGCTCAGTCCGTTGGGTATCCTGGGTCATGATCCCAGGGTCCTGGGATTGAGTCCTGAATCAGGGCTCCCCGCTCAGCGAGGAGCCTGCTTCTCCCTCTCCCTCTCTGCCTGCCACTCCCTCTGCTTGTGCTCTTTCTCTCTATGAAATAAACAAGTCTTTTAAAAAAAGAAAAAAGAAGCTGTTTCCTTGTAGGCATGAGAAATGGTTCTCAAGTTATTTGGTTTGGGGGTTTTAAAAATTGTTGAAATCGGGGTGCCTAGGTGGCTCAGTTGGTTAAGCGACTGTCTTCAGCTCAGGTCATGATCCCGGAGACCGGGGATCGAGCCCCGCATCTGGCCGCCTGCTCGGCGGGAAGCCTGCTTCTCCCTCTCTCACTCCCCCTGCTTGTGTTCCCTCTCTGGCTGTGTTTCTCTCTGTCAAATAAATAAATAAAATCTTTAAAAAAATATTGTTGAAACCTACAAAGAACTTTTAATATTAATGTGACTTTTATCTATCACTATTTAGCATATTGAGATTAAAACTGAGAAATTTCCATATATTTAGTAATTCATTTGAATTTCACGGTAATGTACTCCTTACATTTTAACATAAATAGCATTAAAACAAACTATATTTTCTACAACAAGAAAAAATTTAGCAAGAAGAGTGGCCTTGTTTTATATTTTTACAAATCTCTACCTATACCCTAGATTTTGCAAATCTCTACGTATACCCTATACCTTGCTTAATAGAAAATTTTCATATCTGCTTCTAAATTCAATGTGTTATGATATTAAGCATCATGTAACCTCTGAGAAACTTCTCTGGACCCCCTGGTAGGGTCTTGGTGAACAGGAATCCTTGAACTACTGTTTGAGAACTATTAAGTATGAAAGATAACATGTATATCTCCATGCTATTTCTGCATTTGTTTTTAAAGTTATGCAGACCGGGGTGCCTGGGTGGCTCTGTCAGTTAAGCATCTGCCATTAGCTCAGGTCATGATTTCCCCTGTCCTGGGATGGAGCCCCACATGAGAGTGGTGGTCCCTGCTCAGCAGGAAGTCTACTTCTCCCTCTCCCTCTGCTCCTCCCCCTCACACATGCTCTCTCTCTCTCTCAAATGAATAAATCTTAAAAAAAAAAAAAAAAAGTTGAAAAGACTTAGCTAGAAAAGGGGTTTTAAAGCAAAGTGCTGGCTATTTACCCTGATGAATCTGTATAGAATTTTTTTGAATATTTTATTTATTTATTTGACAGAGAGAGAGAGATCACAAATAGGCAGAGAGGCAGGCGGAGAAAGAGGGAGAAGCAGGCTGCCCACTGAGCAGAGAGCCTGATGGTGGGACTCAATCCCAGGACTCTGAGATCATGACCCGAGCCAAAGGCAGAGGCTTAACCCTCTGAGCCACTCAGGGACCCCTGTATAGCATTTTTTTTTTTTGAAAGATTTTATTTATTTGACAGAGAGAAACACAGCCAGAGGGGGAACACAAGCAGGGGGAGTGAGAGAGGGAGAAGCAGGCTTCCTGCCGGAGACCCAGGATCATGACCTGAGCCGAAGGCAGTCGCTTAACCAACTGAGCCACCCAGGCGCCCCAAGCATTTTTTTATTAATAGAATTTTATATGTAATAATAGACCCTTTCCAAATCATTCCTTTAGAAATTCCTGATGCATGGAGACTTACCACCAGCTCCTAACAGATATAAGCAGATCCTCCTTGATCCCTGAAGCATGTAAACTGATTGACCTTTATTTTATTGACAAAATCATTTAAAATATAGAATTTAAAATGATTTAGTAAATGCACAAATTAACTATATAGTGCTAATATTAAAACATTTTTAGGGTGCCTGGGTGGCTCAGTGGGTTAAAGCCTCTGCCTTTGGCTCAGGTCATGATCTCAGTGTCCTGGGATCAAGGCCCTCGTCGGGCTGTCTGCTCAGCAGGGAGCCTGTTTCCTCCTCTCTCTCTGTCTGCCTGTGATCTCTCTCTGTCTCTCCAATAAATAAATAAAATCTTTAAAAAAAGATAAATGTTTAAAAAAACATATTTATTTTTTTACAGTATTTAAATCTATGGAGATTTAAATCTATGGTCTCATGGAGAGAACACTAGAATAGGTTAGACTTTATTGCCATAGCAAGCTCAAATTCAAAGTACTTAATTTTAAAATAATATACATTTTTCTTTGTTTTCCTAGGGTATCAATATTCATTTAGCTAAAAAAATGATTGAAGATCGGAGTCGAGATTACATGAATGCTAGGCGTGTAGCAAAGGTATGGAATTCCAACAGGTCACTTCTTTTGATGAGTGTGTTGTTTATACAAGAGCTTTCCCTTTTTTGTGTTCCTCTTGGCATTTTCAATTATTAGCAGTCTTAACCAATGACTATTAATTTCATCATCTGAACAGATATATTTGAAATGAAGTGCTTTTTTACACACATGTTAAAGGACAAAAATAGAATAAATCATGTTTGGAAGAAATTTTTTAAAATACTTGAACAGGACATGGAGACAAGTTTCTACCTACGATTGAAGTAGTTCTATGCTTTCCTCCTATCTGCTCATACATACTTGAATACTGTACTACTTTGTGGTCTCATAGCTCTCAGGGCCAGATTTTTGTCTTATGTGCATACCTTTCCATTCTTTGACACTGTTAAGAGGTAGGGAAAATAGCCTAGTAATACAGACTATCAAAATTTTAAAAGACAGTTTCTCCAAAGATGGCAGTAATGATGCCACCAGATCATCAGTCATGTTGATCTGTCAACTCCTCTGTCCTGGAGATTGACCTCCTAGATCATCTACAGAGAGGGCCCAGGGGTGTTCTGTTCACTCAGGCCTGGGAACCTGTTCTTGGGTAAGTCATCCTCTGTTATCTTTCTCTCTGCTCTTCAGTAGTTTTCAGATTATATTAACAAAGTGGTATTTGGGGAAAATAGGCATTTTGAACAAAGTATTCCAAACTGATCAACTCCATTCCGTATATCTGAGTTGTTCCGAGGCTCACCACAGAATTCTAAATGCTTGTTATCTAGGAATATGAGACAGTAATGAAAGGTTTGGACCGCAATGCTCCCTCAGTGCCTCCTCAGAATACTCCCCAAGAAGCCCAGCAGGTGGATATGTGGAAGAAATACATACAGTGGGAAAAGAGCAACCCTCTTCGTACAGAAGATCAGACGCTTATCACAAAAAGAGGTAATAGGATTAACTCTCCTGGGACTCCAATTATACATATGTCCAGCCACTTGATATACCTAGGCTATTTTTTACCTTCAGTCTTTTTTTTCTCTTATGTTCTT
Organism: Spilogale gracilis; assembly: GCA_004023965.1. Lineage (NCBI taxonomy): Eukaryota > Metazoa > Chordata > Mammalia > Carnivora > Mephitidae > Spilogale > Spilogale gracilis. Next base: position 53,807 of record PITA01005179.1, on the reverse strand, counting down.
CAGACTCAATAAGTTCTATAGATCTGTCTCCATCCGTGTACACTGACCTTTGTTTTATCATATCCAATCTGCTGTTAAACCCATCCAGTGAATTCTTTATTTCAGATATTATACTTTTCAGTTCTATAAATTTCCATTCTATAAATTGTGGGGAGCTCATGGGTGGCTCAGTAGGTTAAGTGTCCAACTTGATCTCAGCTCAGGTCTTGATCTCAGGGTCATGAGTTCAAATCCCGCATTGGGCTGCACACTGAACATGGTGCATACTTAAGAAAAAGGGGGTGGGGGTTCCTGAATGGTTCATTTGGTTAAGTTTCTAGGTCTTGATTTCAGGGTCATGAGTTTAAGCCTCATGTTGGGCTCCATACCCAACATGAAGTCTACTTAAATATATTATACTTTTTTATAGTTTCCATTTCACTGTTGAGATTCTATGTTTATTAACATCTTTTGCTTTATATCCTTGAACATATTTATAAGAGTAGTTCCAAAGTCCTCATCTATTGATTTCCAACATTTAGGCCATCATGGAAATGATTCCTTTTTCTCTTGACTGTGGTTCACATCTTTCTATTTTGTCAGAGTCTAGACATTTAAAATTTTTCTTTTGGACATTATACAGATGTACAGATGATGCCACCAGATCATGGAGTAAAGTCTGTCATCTTCCTCTGAAAAATGTTGAGTTTTATTTTAGCAGTTCAGATCACCTGGACCTTGTTAGAATGGATATGTTTGAGTTTGCCTTTAATTTCGCGGTAAATCTCTTTGTCCTGGAACAAAGTCTTTACTTCTTAAACAGAATGGGAAATTCAGGGTGTTTGCCCAGACCCCCTGACTTGATGGGACTCAAATTCTAAACTTGATCTCCATTATAGTGGGCAGCTGCTGAGAAACCTATTCAGTTCCTTCAGCCTTTTAGCTTTGCTTTCCACTTGAGCTCTTTGTATTCTTCCCTGTGTAAGTATATTTTAGCGACCAGCTAAAGATTTGTGGGCATCTATGCTCAGATACTCAGGCTCCATCCTCTGTGGCTCTCTCTTTGGGGGGATTTTCCCCCTTAACTTTCTACCTATTCTCATAGCTCAGAATGCCATGTTACTTTCCTCAAGCCATAAGACTTCAGTATTTGAGTTGAGGTCTAGCTATCCCAGAACTAGACACACAGGGATGTGTCCCTGAGGGGAAAAGTCAGATTAAATATGGATCTAGGGCACCTGGGTGGCTCAGTGGGTTAAAGCCTCTGCTTTGGGCTCGGGTCATGATCTCAGGGTCTTGGGATCAAAGCCCGCGTTGGGCTCTCTGCTCAGCAAGGAGCCTGCTTCCTCCTCTCTTTCTGCCTGCCTCTCTGCCTACTTGTGATCTCTCACTGTGTCACATAAATAAATAAAATCTTTAAAAGAATTTTTTGAAATAAATAAATAAATGAATAAATAAAGAAATAAAGAAATATGGATCTAACCCTGTGTGGTTCTGACTTTTTAAGGTTTCAATGTTCTTTGGTTTCTGTCTTGACCATAAGTTTCTTTTGATCAGTCTCCCATGTCTTTAAATAGTTTTGATTTTTTGGTTTATGATTTTTATTTTTAAGAGGGTTAGTCTGATAGAAACAACTCTGCTACTGTCAGAACTAGAATATGGAACTTTAAACAACTCCAAAGTCTTGTCTTACTTTTATCTATAAGCCTTCACAGATAGTTACCTTTGCATACAGCATGTTCCCTATTCCTTTCTGAGCTCTAGTTTCTTATCTGACCAGATTCTTTTCCTTCTTCAGGTTTTGCTTTAGATGTCAGTTCCTTAGGGAAGCCTTTCTTGAATCCCTAAACTATGCCAAGTTCTGCTGCTGCAAATTGAAGAGTACACTGTACCTTCCTCATCATAATAGTTATTACTTTGTGTAATTGCCTTCATTGTGTCTTCCCAACACAGGGCAGACTCCTTGAGTACAGAAAGTCTTTTTTTTTTTTTAAGATCTTATTTATATCTGACGGGGTGGGGGTGGGGTGCAGAACACAGCATGTCCACATGGATATGTTTGAGTTTGCCTTGAGTTTTCCCAGCCAGAGGGAGAGAAAGAAGCAGGTTCATCGAGCAGGGAGCCCAATGCAGGGCTCGGTCCCAGGACCCTGGGATCATGACCTGAGCCGAAGGCAGATGCCTAACGATTGAGCCACTTAGGCGCCCCTTGAGTGTAGGAAGTCTTAGTCACTGATACATTCAGAATCTCTCACATTCCCTAGCATATAGTTTGTGCTCAATAAGTACTAATTTGATAAATGATGGATGAAGAGATGGGGCTTGGGTGGATAATGGTACCAGAAATCAGTACAGCTTTTACTTCTAATTACCATTCATTATCGAGGGCCCTGATTTAGCGTACTAAGTTAGTAATAATGCTTGTACTGATAGTTTCATAAAGAATGCTTTTTAATTGAATGTTGTGAATGTCTTCCCTAGTTATGTTTGCGTATGAACAGTGCCTGCTTGTACTGGGCCATCACCCTGATATTTGGTATGAAGCTGCTCAGTATCTTGAGCAGTCAAGTAAACTGCTTGCAGAAAAAGGGGTAAGTATTCCTTTCCCCACCTTTGGCCTTTTCATAGTTTTAATAGAGCAATAATTTGCTAAAAATATAATACTGAATTTTGGTAATGAAGTATAGGTATTGAAAATGTTGATCTTACAGTATAAACTTAGTGACATTGTTATATGTGGCTACCTTAGTTAGAATTAAAATATAGGGACTGTTTTTTAATCTGTTAAAATGATGAACCATTTAGAAGACTTGAATGATTCTTCTGTATGTTAAGCCATCTTTGGAATTTTTTTAGAATCCAGAAATGCATATGTCCATATGTATATGTGTGTCTATTTCATTCTCTTTCATCTCTATAAAAATTATTAAAGAGTGAATTTTTTTTCTCCTAGGATATGAATAATGCCAAATTATTTAGTGATGAAGCTGCTAATATATATGAAAGAGCTATAAGCACTTTATTAAAGAAGAATATGCTTCTTTATTTTGCATATGCAGATTATGAAGAGGTCAGTAACAATATTTAGAACTTCCTTGTAATTGGATTTTTTATCATAGGACTAAGTCTTTTTTCTGGCTGCCTCTTTGCCAGGCATATTGGTCTTGCTGAAGATGATGCAAGATAAACAATTAGTCCTCATCTCACTATATGTGTATGCTCAAAGCAAGTGCCATTGTGCGGTGCAGTGTCTGCATGCCTCAAAGCTCAGATCCTGCTTGTTTATGAATGTATACTTATATTTACTTCTTCTCCGCCACCTTAGAGTCGCATGAAGTATGAGAAAGTTCACAGTATATATAACAGACTTCTGGCAATTGAGGATATTGACCCCACCTTGGTGAGCAACATTACGTCTCTTTACCACCTTTGCAGGCAGCTTTAATAAAAAAATTTAACTTACATACATTAAAATTTACTGGTTTTTTTGTATAGTTCTATGAATCTTGACCAATAACTTTGAGTCATGGGAATATCATCACAATTAAGATACAAAACACTTCAATCACCTACTCACAGAAATTCCCTCAAATGACCCCTTCATAGTCGATTATTGATCTGTTCTTTCTTTTCTTATTATTTATCTTAAGTAGGCTGTACACCTAGTGTGGGGCTTGAACTCACAACCCTGAGATCAAGAGTCGCATGCTCTACCAACTGAGCTCACTAGGCACCCCCTTAGGTTTGTTTTGTTTTGTTTTGTTTTTTAATGCAGCAGTGTGAAGATGTGGTGCTTTCTAATACCTTCCTCATGATTTTTGTTTAAAGCCATTTATGCCACATAATTTTTGCCTAATAAGTATTTCTTTTTAAATAAGTGGAAACGGGCACCTGGGTGGCTCAGTGGGTTGAGCCTCTGCCTTTGGCTCGGGTCGAGATCTCGGGCTACTGGGATCGAGGCCCATGTCCGGCTCTCTGCTCAGTGGGGAGCCTGCTTCCCCCTCTCTCTCTGCCTGCCTCTCTGCCTACTTGTGATCTCTCTCTCTCTGTCAAATAAATAAATAAATAGAATCTTTAAAAAATAATAATAACAAGAGAAGCCAACATTCTGGGAAGGAATTAGACAGGCACTCACTTTATCCTGAATTCTGCTCCATAATAGTGGTTTTCAAAGCCTTGAGTTTCTGTGAAAATGTGGTAAAGCTCTTTGATCCAGAGGGGAAGGGGACCAGCCAGTGCACACAGCTCTAGAGCCTCTGCCTCAAGTCAAATCTATTCTGCTTTTTGGTTTGTTTGTGTTGGGATTCCACTGTTCTGATTCCTTGCATTTATTCATCATTTTAAAATTCACTTAGCAGACTGCTCTGTGTACCATGCTAGATTCCAGAAGAATAATGACAAATTAGAGAAAATCCCTCTCCTCAAGGAAGTCATAGTTCATTCATCCACCCATCTGTCAAAACTGGGTAACATAGTTTGACATCATCAAAACTGGGCAAATCAAGACTCTACTCTTAGTCCAGAAACATTTGTTCATTGAACAAATATTACTACTTATCATGTTTTGGGCACTCTGTGGTACTGAGCATAAAATGGCTCATTAACATTTTATCAGTAAAGTTACATTATATGGTCTTTAGAAAAATAGTTAGTATGGGGCGCCTGGGTGGCTCAGTTGGTTAAGCAACTGCCTTCGGCTCAGGTCATGATCCTGGAGACCCGGGATCAAGCCCCACATCGGGCTTCCTGCTCGGCAGGAAGCCTGCTTCTCCCTCTCTCACTCCCTCTGCTTGTGTTCCTTCTCTGGCTGTGTTTCTGTCTGTCAAATAAATAAAATCTTAAAAAATAGAAAAATAGTTAGTGGGCTTTTAAAGCAATAAACCGAGAAAATGTAAAGTTAAACATATTATTCAGCATGTTTGTGTTAGATTAAATCTTGAGTGTCTAAGTGTTGGTATTTATTAATAGAATGTTTTCTACTAGTTTTACTTTTATTCCCTCCTTAAAATTTAATTGCATACTCTGGAATTAGATAGTCATGATGATTGTACAGCTTCATGCATATACTAAAAACCATTAAATTGTGCACTTTAAAGGGTGAATTTTGTGGTATGTGAATTATGTATCCATTTTTAAAAATTTGTTTGCATTTAAATTAATTTGCATGCATCTTCAATACGAGAAAAAATTTGCTTGTGGACTTAAAGAGAGCACTATCTATAAGCATACTTTCTGATATCTTGGGTATTCAAGATTGTGTTCTTATACAGGAAACATATTAGTATAGGAATAAGGTAGACTCTTGGGAATGTTACAGGGATCATATTTTATCTAATCTATAGAAAAGAAAAGAAATGCTGGGTTTTTTTTTTTGCATAGGTATATATCCAATATATGAAATTTGCAAGAAGAGCAGAAGGTATCAAATCTGGAAGAATGATATTTAAAAAAGCAAGAGAAGACACCAGAACCCGCCACCATGTCTATGTTACTGCAGCACTCATGGAGTATTACTGTAGTAAGGTAAGTGATGAAATAAAATAGAAAGGTAAAATAGTTTCTTTCATCTGAGATACATTAATTAAAAGAAAGGTAGTCCTAGTTTCTGTCCTTAAGTTTTAATTGCTCCGTATCATAAAGTCTAAGTGCATCTGTGTAAAATTTTTTGGAACATCATCGAAGTCCCCACTGCCTGCTAATTTATGCCTTCTTAAACACCTCGGTTTTAAACTCAGCAGGTTTTACTTAATACAATTTTAAATTTCCATTTTAATACTTAAGGTAACTTAGGTGTCATAATTTAATATTGTTTTGGGTATCTTGTCTGACATTTCATAGAAATCAGTACATTCCTCTCTACTTCTAGGACAAATCTGTTGCCTTTAAGATTTTTGAGCTGGGTCTAAAGAAATACGGAGACATTCCAGAATATGTCTTGGCCTATATTGACTATCTTTCTCACCTGAATGGTAAGTCAGTTCTAGATCTGTAACGGTTATGTAATTAATACTAAACTATCAATATCATTCTCTGAAAATATGTTGTTGGATTTCTTTCTTCTTCAAATGTATTATAATCCTGTCTTCACACTGGAACCAGGCACTTACTAGGCACTCAAGAAATATTTGTGGCCTAACAACCATGAATTTGTATTTGAGTAATGGTAGATTGCTTTTGACTCTGCAGAACGGTCTTTAATGCCTCACCATTGAAATCCCATCACTAGTAGGATAAAGCCACAAATTCAGACTTGGGGAAAAAAGCTTTTCATGCTTATCTGTGATGACTGTGGGCAAATCATCTCTGGGTTGGGGGCGTGGAGGAACAGACAACAGGTATCAGCCACCATATCTCAAAGATGCCCAAGTAGTAAAGTGAAATGCTTGGAGGCTACTGGGGAAGAGATTTTGAAAAGAAACGTTGTTGATTACCATCTTTATTTCTGTCCTGTTGTAATACTAAGATCCGACCTTTGACCTTATACCAGGCACAGAGCTGAGGCATTCATATAATGTATATATGTATGTGTCTCATTTAGACTAGTTACCCACAGTCCAGTCCATGTTATTTCTTGACTAGAAATGATCTGGTATAAAAGTTGGCTAAAGAAAGAAATGTACAATTATGTGCCATGTAAATGAATGAGATTTCACAGCTATCTATCAATGCTTTGATATTTTTTAAAAATATAACATTCTTGGGGCGCCTGGGTGGCTCAGTTGTTAGATGTCTGCCTGTTTGTTTCTGTCAAATAAATAAAATCTTAAAAAAAAAAAAAAAAAACAGGGATGCCTGGGTGGCTCAGTTGGTTGAGCGACTGCCTTCGGCTCAGGTCATGATCCCAGAGACCCGGGATCAAGTCCCACATCGGGCTCCCTGCTCGGCGGGAAGCCTGCTTCTCCCTCTCTCACTCCCCCTGCTTGTGTTCCCTCTCTGACTATGTTTCTCTCTGTCAAATAAATAAAATCTTAAAAAAAAAAAAATATATATATATATATATATATATAGCATTCTTTATACCTATGTAGTAGAAACGAATAAAACTTAAATACAATTTGGTATTTTATTTATTTGACAGAAACACAACTAGAGAGGGAGCTCAAGCAGGGGGAGTGAGAGAGGGAGAAGCAGGCTTCCCACTGGCAGGGAGCCCGATGCGGGGCTCCATCCCGGGACTCCGGGAGCATGACCTGAGCCGAAGGCAGATGCCTAACAACTGAGCCACCCAGGTGCCCTACGATTTGGTATTTTAGCTGAGTGATTCTACACTCTGAAAAAGGACTTTAACTCCAAAAAATAATACATTCAATGTGAAGCATGGAATTAAAAAAAAATTTTCTTGCATGCCTGGGAGGCTCAATTTGTTAAGCAACTGCCTTCAGCCAGGTCATGATCCTGGAGTCCTGGGACTGAACCCCGCCTTGGGCTCCCTGCTCAGCAGGGAACCTGCTTCTCCCTCTGACCTTACCCCCTCTCGTCTCTCTTTCTCTCTCAAATAAAATCTTAAAAAAATTTTTTTTTTCTCTTACAGAATTAATGTTCCTTGGGTGCCTAGTCAGTGGGTGGCTCAGTCGGTTAACTGTCTGCCTTTGGTTCAGGTCATAATCTTAGGGTCCTGGGATCGAGCTCCACATTGGACTCCCTGACCAGCAGGAATCTACTTCTTCCTCTGCTCTTTATCCTTCTCATGCTCTTTCTCTCACAAATAAAATCTTAAAAACAAACAAACAAACAAACAAATAAATAAAATTTAAAAAGGCCAGTGGGATACCTCACACAGATATCAGTTAAAAATGGTCATAAATGCATTACATAAAAAGACCTGGCTTTTAGTTCCAGCTGTTACTCAGTAACAGTAAGCCAGATCAACTCAGTCATTTTGGGGGGTTTTTTTGTTGTTGTTTTTAAGATTTTATTTGTCAGAGGGCGTAAGTAGGTAAGCACGGGGGTGGGGGTGGGGGTAGCAGGCAGAGGGAGAAGCAGGCTTCCCGCTGAGCAAGGAGCCTGATGCAGGACTGGATCCCACGACTCTGGGATCGTGACCGAGCCTAAGGCAGACGCTTAACAGACTGATCCACCCAGGCGTCCCCAAATCAATCATTTTAAACCCCAGGTTAACTCATCTACAAAAACTGGGGGAATGGTTACCTTTTTGCAGAGGATTTTGTGAGAAACAAGATGATGCATGTGTAAATATACCGTTGATTGTAAAATATAATTTTTAAATATTTAAAATCTTTTTTTATATCCTAGAGGACAATAATACCCGAGTTTTGTTTGAACGTGTCTTAACCTCTGGAAGCCTTCCTCCTGAGAAGTCTGGGTAAGCTGTTGGGAAAACTTGTTGCTTGGGCTCTGATGGCAGCTTTAATACTTGAATTGTGATCTGTAGATGTCTGTTTAGAAGTTTCAGGGGAAATTTTCCTTCTCTCTTGAAGCTTAATTTACAAATACCTGCCTGTTTAAGATTTTTTTAAAAATGTTTGTATACAAAGTGGAATTGAGAGGTGTTAGCCATTTATTATTAAATATTTTAATATATCTTCCTATTTTACTGTGCCCTAGAAATTGATATGAACAAGTAAAAGTTCTGAAAATTTTACCTTAGTCAAGGGCAAAACTCTTACATATTGAAAGTTTGTTTGACATATTACATCCCTGGTTTATGCTTTTAACTGTCAAGTTTATCAAGCAGAGGAACATGGGTTAGTGGTACAGTGGAAATAGTAAGGCTTTAGAGTCTTGGGTTCAAGTTCCAGCTCAGCCTGGAAACATTTCATAACCTTTCCAAACCTTATCTCATCGCATAATAGTAATGTCTGCCAAGGCAGGCTTTTTGTGATAGTCCTATTCCTGGTATGCAGTAGGCATTCCATGTGTTACTTTAGTACAAAGGTGCTTAGTGATATTTGAGTCTCAGAAAATTAATTCTGGCTGTTACAACAGTTTTGAAGTACAAATATGTCATGTTAATGAGAAAAAAAGAACAAGCATGTTAGGTTTTAGAATATATATATATATATATTTTTTTTTAGAATATATTTTTATTCATACATTGAGTAAATGTATTCCAAAAATAAAAAAATTTAAAAATTTTTTTTAAAGATTTTATTTATTTATTTGACAGAGAGAAACACAGCCAGAGAGGGAACACAAGCAGGGGGAGTGAGAGAGAGAGAAGCAGGCCTCCCGCCGAGCAGGGAGCCCAATGTGGGGCTCGATCCGGGGTCTCCGAAGGTAGAGCCTAAGGCAGTCGCTCAACCAACTGAGCCACTCAGGCACCCCCAAAATTTAAAAATTTTAAAAAAGAATGTATTCCACATAATAATTCATGCCACTAAACACAATGGTGAAGCCACATTATTCAAAAGAAACTGGAAGTCTGTATATGGTCTTGTTTCAACTCTTCCACCTCAAGTTTACCCTCTTTAAGTTAAATGTCTTATACCACAAGGGGATAGGAAGATGTGTTTAAATAAAATCTCAAAAAAAGGCTTAAATACACAAATGTACAGGGTGAAGTGTTATCTATAATTTACTTTCAAGTACTTAAGCAAAAGCAAGGTGAAGCAAATATGGTAAAATATTAGCAATGATTAAATCTAGGTAATGATGATGGCTATAGGTATTTATTATACTGTCCTTTAGTTTGGAAATCTTAATTAAAAAAAAAAAAGCTTTAGGGAGGAGGGAACTTCAGGCTCTTTTTGTGAATGGACTCCCTGTTCCAAACCTAGAATAATTTAAGTACTGATTATATTTATTACAGAGAAATCTGGGCTCGATTTCTGGCTTTTGAAAGTAACATTGGAGACCTAGCTAGCATACTCAAAGTGGAGAAAAGACGGTTTACAGCGTTCAAAGAAGAGTATGAAGGCAAAGAAACAGCTTTACTGGTGGATAGATACAAGTTCATGGACTTATATCCTTGCTCGGCAAGTGAACTAAAAGCCCTTGGTTATAAGGTATGTACTTAGGATCAAGAGGTGTGTAGTAGCCCTACTTTTCCCATGTTTTAGAACAGTTTATGGATACACATGCATTTCAAGCAAATTCTGAACTAGAAATTAGTTTCAGAATCAGATTTTCAGAAAACAGGAAAAAAGTTCAGGGATTTTCCTTGAGTTCATGCAATGTTGAGTATCAAAAGTACTGAACAAAATGAGAGAGTGAGATTTAACAAACACTTTCAGCCTTCCCCTGGAATCACCAGTGCTCTGTAGCTTTTGTCCAGTGGGCGCATGAAGGCATTGTGGAGAGAAGAAAAAAATGTCATTTTAGGTATTACGTTTTTTCTAATAGGTTTTTTTTTTTACCCCTCCCCTCTAATAGTTCTTAAAACTGATGAACGTGTTTTGACAGATCTTAAACCAAATGTAGCTCCTGTAGGCCTATGAAGAAACCGCACAGCTTATTAATAAGTCCATAAAGTTCCTGAAGGGATTTGTATTTTAACACAGTAGTACTTCAGGGGCTTTTGAGGAAATTAGCTTACCTGAGAATGGAATTCCTCTATGTAGACAACTGAGTCATAAGAAAAGAAATCCGGCCCCTGAACCTGTTCAGACTAGGGGGAAAGATTAATGTTTAGGCAGCTCCAAAAATAGCCCTTGCTGAGAAAAACATTGTTCTATCATTTCTTGATTTTTTTTTTTTCTGTGTCGTGAAAATAAAAACCAAAATGGAAATCCAAAGATCCAAAGGATCTTAGCCACAAGATCCTAGATTGGGTCCCTTTAAGCCAATCAACATTAAAATACTCTTGACCATCATTCAGCCTCTTCTGGCCTGCATCTCATTGGTCTGGTGGGTGAACCAGATTTAAATGTGCAAAATGACCCATAATTGAGCTTCAGACCTTTTCACTGATGGAAGCCCTAGTTCTGTGCCCGTCCCAGCTTCCTATTCTGTAACTACTCTGACTGCTCAGGGATCAGGAAGTTCTAGTTCACCTTCTCAATGAAAAGCTTCTAGTTCACCTTCTCAATGAAAAGCAAAAGATCTTTAAGACCACTATGTGAAGTTATTAGCAAGGACTGTTTCAACTTTGCCAAGATAAAAATGGAAATTAATGAAAATAGAGCTCTAAGTTGAACTACTTCTTAAATATGAATTCTCCATCTTCTATTTCTATTTCAACTCTTTTATATTGGGGGAGAAGGATTAAATATACTCCCCTGTGTATAAAACGTGAGAGGGGAAGAGAAAAAAAGACACCCACGATGGGCCTGCTCATTGAGGTTTGCCACCAACTGCGTATGAGCAAATTTTGAAAAAGTAAAAGTTCTCTACCTTGATGATGGCAAAAGGGGTTCTTTCGGTTCTGGACAGGCTGACTGACACCACGCCTGCAGCAGAGGAACTTCTCTGGGGCGGGGCCCCTTTGATAGGTGGCCATATTGTCCCTTTGGACTGGTGTCGGAGAACTGTTGTGAGTCCTGGTGGGGCACTGCTGATACACCGAAAAGAGGATGGCGGGTGGGTGGCGGGGTTTGCAATCAGAGGTCGGTGCTCCCCTTCCTCTCTCTGTTTTAGCTCTGTGGCTTTGGAACCATCAGAACCTTTTTGAGCTTCAGTCTCTTCTGTAAATTGGAGAGGTTACTATTTGCCTCATCAAAGAGGGAATAAATGGCGAAAACTGGGCAAAGGGCGGCTGTTCAATATAGGCCCCTTCTTCCCTGTAACAGTGTGTCGGGAGTGATTTATTTCATTAACAGAATTATATTAACTAGTTTAGGTGATTATTTTAGCTTCATGAAGTGGGACTTGACTTAACCCAGCTTGACTTAAAGAAACTGGTATTGTTCAATTCTAGTGGAAGGGAAGGGTCAGAAAAATATCTAAAATTGTAAATTTTCTCGCAAATTGCCCCACTCTCTACCTGGTGCCCAGTCATGTATTTACTCAGAAAAGCTTGCAAACGTCTTACGCAGCAGCACTGAGTCAAACAATTCTTGACCGGGGTAAGGTTATGAAACCCCACATCTCTAGAGCCTTATAGCTTTCCTGGTTGAGTGTTTAACAGTCCTTGCTGTCACGTTCTAATTTACCCTCTCAGTTCTCTTTCTGTGGTTTTAACCCACTTATTCACAGTGTATCCTCAAGATTGTAGAATTGCACAATTATATTCAAGTCCCTTTTTCAGGTTTAGGATTCTTCTGTTCTGCATTTTCAGGATGTCTCCCGTGCTAAGCTAGCAGCTATAATTCCAGACCCAGTTGTAGCTCCTTCTATAGTGCCTGTTCTGAAAGATGAAGTGGATAGAAAACCAGAATACCCTAAACCAGACACTCAGCAGATGATTCCATTTCAGCCACGACATTTAGCACGTAAGCCATGACTTTAGATCCAGTACTGAGACCTCTGTTTGTTGATTTAAATCCAGAGGTGGGGGGGGTGATGTGACCTTTCCATTGCAGGTTAATGATTAGACTCAGGGTCACTATGACAAGTGACTTGGCTGTAATCTTTGAAGCAAGATGAGTTAAGAATATCTTTAAAAGCAAAAATACCCTCAACGATCCAGATTCCAGCGACCCATTTGGGCAGAAATGCTACTCCATACAAATGACCTGTCCAACTGGACACTCACTTCAGTGACACTCTTTGGTATTATTTCCACTTACTAATGGGTAGTAGCGCCTCTAGATCTTATTTGAACAAGGCCCTTATGATTAAACATGCTGTTGAGTAACCAGCTTTAAACAGGATTGCTGCACATGTGGTTTATGAAGCTTAGTAATGGTCTTTGACAAAAACTGACTGACCTCCTGCCCCTGGGTTGTTTACTTTCTGCCTCCCAGCGGCCATGGGGGTGAGACGGCTCTGTCTCATTCACTGCAGTTGGTCAAACATGTAAAGCGCCAAAAGCAATTTAAAATGTCCAGAACAAAGCAACACGGACCTAGAACTCTCTATATAAATTACTTCTGATTTATTTTAGCTCTGTAGAAATCCTTCCATCCTGTCTGATTCCCTCTTCTCCTTGTGTCACAGCACCCGGCTTGCACCCTGTTCCTGGGGGCGTATTCCCAGTGCCTCCTGCAGCTGTCGTTCTAATGAAACTTCTCCCTCCTCCCATTTGCTTCCAGGTTTGTTTACTATTATTTTCCTGATAATACTTGCTCTTTGTGTTATAATACTCGTGTGCTTTTTCTCGTCTCCTGGAAAATATAGTGTGATTTTTAACTTGTCAGATTATTAGTGATTAAAATTTATTTGTGTCAAAATAGGGTCCTTTTGTACAAGTGGATGAACTGATGGAAATTTTCCGAAGATGCAAGATACCAAATAGTAAGTGACAAAACCTCTGCTTTAGGGCCAAATTCACATGGTCTCCTGCCACTGAGGTTTCCAAATCCAGCTAGCCATCTCGCTGTACAGTGAAACCTCAGAGCAATCAAACCCTCTTTGGTACAGAGAGGCTTGTTCACATTCTAATGCCACTGAGAACATTACAGAAGTCGATCTTTTCTATTCGTAGGAATGCGCACTAGGACACTGGGCTTCTGAAAGTCCTTTTGTCTTGGGTTGCTTTTGTCTTTTCCTTTGATTATGTGGCATCACTACTGCCCTCCCTTGCTCTGCCAATAGTAGGCTCTGAAATCAACCACCAATTGTCCCAGATAGTGTGCACAGAGTCTCTCCCCCGAGCGGACTCTGCAGCATCCCTAACAGGCCTTTCCGTGTGGTGTGCGCAGCTGTCGAGGAAGCCGTGCGGATCATTACGGGCGGAGCCCCGGAGCTGGCCGTGGAGGGGAACGGCCCAGTGGAGAGCAACGCCGTACTCACCAAGGCAGTCAAGAGGCCCAACGAGGATTCCGATGACGATGAAGAAAAGGGAGCCGTCGTCCCCCCGGTTCATGACATCTACAGAGCACGGCAGCAGAAGCGAATTCGGTGAGGCGGGCTCCAACCTGCCTCTGGAAGGAAACTTCTCCAGGATTCGGTTTTTGCCTCTTAAGTCATATGTTTAAAAGAGACAATGCTTTGTTACAAGGTTCTTGGAAACAAAGTTGTATTGTCATTGGTGCCTCTATCATATGGTTCTTGAGAAAAAAAAAAAACCAACCTGTGTGAATTTTAGAATATGGAACAGACCTGTGCTCTAAGCAAAACTAGGTTTTCAAAAATGTGAGAACAGCACAAAATGGCAGAACCACATTTTGTTCCCTCTTCAAGGGTGTCTTGTATGTGCCACTTGAAGATTTGTGAGTTTTCAACAGTTTTATTTTAAAAACTGGATGGCTGATGATTGTAAAGCATTTTATCACATTTTCTGAAAACAGTTCTCAGTTTGCTTATGTAGAGTCCTGCCTTATCGTTTGTTTTTATTTATGGCAGAATGTATGGAATCGGTTTTGTAGTTTAAAATTTTAAAACAATCCTTTAAAAAAAAAAATAAAAGGATCTCAAAAATGTCATGCCTCCTGCTGCTTCCATTCAGAGTTTATTTAAAATAGCTACTTAGGGGCGCCTGGGTGGCTCAGCTGGTTGAGCAACTGCCTTCAGCTCAGGTCATGATCCCGGAGACCCCGGATTGAGTCCCTCATCGGGCTCCCTGCACGGCGGGAAGCCTGCCTCTCCCTCTGTCACTCCCCCTGCTTGTGTTCTCTCTCTGGCTGTGTTTCTCTCTGTCAAATAAATAAAATCTTAAAAAAAAAAAATTAAAATTAAATAGCTACTTACTTTATTCAGCCAATACCATTTAAAATAAATGCCAATACAAAGAAAAGTCATCTTGTATTTTACTCTATGTACACTTACTTACCTGTCCTCTCCTGGTCTCTTTAAGAAGCAAATTAAACATTTTAGAAATCCTCAACTATGAATGTGCTTTTCCCCCAATTAATCTGAGGCAGATATGTTACTTTTCATGTCTCTTAAACACAACGTGTGGGAATTCCTTTAACCACCCACTGTCCTGTTCTCACAAATATATTTCAGAAGGTACTCCATGCTCAAGAACATGTTCTTCAGGAGCTATGTGCAGATAGTAATGAATTCTAAGTCCCAAGAATTTTTGTTAGCAAATTACCTCCCCTTGACTCATTTCTAGAAAAACTACTAGACAGAAAACTAGTTGAGCCTAAGGGCTATGATTCAGAATAAAAGCTAAAAGTAAGGAAAAATAAAAAGGAAAAGTATTACAGTCATAAAGAAACCTACAAGGCACCTGGGTGGCTCAGTGGGTTAAAGCCTCTGCCTTCAGCTCAGGTCATGATCTCAGAGTCCTGGAATCGAGGCCCGCATCGGGCTCTCTGCTTGGCAGGGAGCCTGCTTCCTCCTCTCTCTCTCTGCCTGCCTCTCTGCCTACTTGTGATCTCTCTCTGTCAAATAAACAAATAAAATCTTTAGAAAAAAAAAAAAAGAAAGAAACTTACATATTGGGTATGCAATTCAGAATTTGGGAATTTGAATTCAAAAGCAATTAAATACATTTTAAAATTGACTTCAAATATTTCTATAAAACGCTTGCTTGTAATGGAAAAAAACATTATCTTGAATCCTTTTCTTGCATAAGCTTATATGTAGCCAGGTAATATTTACACAATTCATAAGCATGGGTCACCCATATTTTCACATTAAAGCTAAGTCAGCTGGCTCTAATTCAGATTTTATTATCCTCTCAAGTATCGTTTTTAAGTTGTGTAGTTATTTCTTAATACGGCTGTCATCAAAACAATCTGAAAGGCACAAGTAGTACTAAATAGCTCCCCAGGTATTAAAATACAGAGGTGCAGAGACTCTCTCCTGAAGGGCTATCTTTGGGTAGTGTTTTTGTTTTGTTTCTATTATTAACATATAACGTATTACTTGTTTCAGGGGTACAGGTCTGTGGTCATCAGTCTGACACAGTTCACAGCGCTCACCAGAGCACAGACACTGTCCATCACCCAATGTCCCTCACCCAGCCACTTTGGGTGGTGTTTTAAAGACAAATGGCTTCAAATGCCTGTAACAATCTGTAATGTCTGCATGAACAATAAAACAAAGCTATGTGAATGCATGAAAAATAAATTTTTAGCATCGTAATAAAGAGAAAACACACATGTGCCTACCTTGATGAAAAGTGCCACTAAGCAGCCATTGGAGTATTATAATTGTTCCTACTGCATTTATTTCTAAGATGTTTTTCCCCTGAATGTCGTTTGATCTTTAAACACAAAAGGGATTGCTAGGAGAAACCATTTTCTAGTGTTCTGCTATACGTTTAGATTTTAACCTGATACTGAGTATTTGGTCATTCCTTTTGTAGACACAGTTGATTAAGTAGTATGATGTTAGAAATCTGCACTTTTGGAACTCTAACGTGCAGATGCTCATACAGCCAGTCCCACTTGTCCAGGAACTCTCCTATGTCCATAGTGCTAGACCCAGAAATTTCCAAAAGATACCCATATCTTTCCTTCCTATAAAAGCGATGACATTTTCTAGAGAACTGTAGAACCCGGTAAGATGAAAGGACTCTTAAGTACTTCCTGAACAAAATAAGTCAAAGTCTAGCCTTTAAGCATTGTTCAAGTAAGAGGTTTTATCTGTGCTGCCACACCTAGTAAAGTAAAAGGTTGTAGCTACCTAGTAAATTAAATGTAAAACCCAACAACCAAACTTGTACCATTAGAAAAGAATGAAAAAATATACTTTTGTCAGCATATTACCCTTGATCAATAATTATGAATTTATTTGGTTATTTTATAACCCTCAGGTTATTCACCTGAGCTTAGCACGTAAAACCAAGAGTTCATTTACACAACAGTAAAAGCACAGTTACCATGTTCATAAATTTGTTTACAATATTTCAATTCCCAAAGCAAACTTCATTAATGTCAGTAGTCCTCTTACCTGACACTAAGCAAGTGAAGTTCTAGTTATTAATTTTTTAAGTGAAGTTCTATTTAATAAAAATTTCAGAAATCCTGGCAGATCATTTATATGAAGTAACAAAACTCAGGTACCACGTTCCTGATCTAAGTAAAATCTTATATATTCAACAAAAGGGTCAGCTTACCAAGCTTTGGGAACAGAAGTCAAGAAAAACAATTCATCCACTTTCTAACTTTTCCTCCCTGAGCCCTGACCAGAGTTTTGCTTCGAGTACGACAAAGACAGCACTTTGGAAGGCAGAGGCGGCAGGAATGAAAACGATGGAAATGAAGGAGCTCCTTCAATGCTAGGGTTGCCCTTTTTTTTTTTTTTAAGATTTTATTTATTTATTTGACAGAGAAACACAGCAAGAGAGGGAACACAAGCAGGGGGAGTGAGAGAGGGAGATGCAGGCTTCCCGCTGAGCAGGGAGCCCGATGACCTGCGCCGAAGGCAGTCGCCCAACCAAATGAGCCACCCAGGCACCCCTAGGGTTGCTCTTAAGTCAGAAGTTACTCTTAAACCATTCTGGGTGTTTAATTCAGATAACATGTAAAAATGGTGCAATGTAACTAGTGCTACTAACAACACACACATCTGATTTCAAATCTAAAGCAGGCTTACACTGAGTCCTGGTTCTTAGGTTCTGAAAGCAATATAAACAGAAACTCCCAGCAGGGCTGGGTGCAACTAAACCCTGCCTGTTTAGGTTCCAGACATTTACTTTCCAGGGCTCTAGCTATTTCAGAAAGGATTAGCATTTGACAAATTAAAAGAGCTTATTGAGCTTACAGAGTATCTCCTCCTCCGTCCAAAGAAGTTGTTTTGAGCACTACGAACAAAATAGTTATAGAATACAAAATCCAGTATAAAGACACAATTGCAAACATCACTGTGGTTCTTTATTTAGATTAGGTTTTCAATGAGATAAATGTCTTTAAATAGGAGTTTCATAGCCAATCATCTGCCGTCCTTCATTTGTTCACTCATGCATTCCTTTAGTTCAAATAATACAGAGGTGAGAGTGGGGAGGAATCGGTGGGTGGCGGTGGACGTCGTAGGGAGAGGAGCAGAGGGAAGACCAGCTTCAGTACAGAAGAGATCCCAGGACAGGAGGAAACCCTGACTGAAGGGAGGCTAGGCGTAGACCCAGGCACACCTATGGGGACAGGGTTATATGCTCTCCTCGCTTGTCAGCAAGGCAATTTTTAGTCCTTGCTCATATACAAAGTATTCTAATATCCATTATCAAATTTGATCCTTACAGGAAGTGTGAGTCAATTCCCCATTTTATACATGAAAATGCAGGGGCCCGAGGGACGACTGGCCCTATCACACAACTAGTAAGAAGGCAACAAAGGAAGGACTCCAACCCAGACTGTCCTCTCGATCAGGAGCTTGGTGCACAATCCTACTGCAGTGTACTTAATTACTCAAGTGAGGCCCATCACAGAATGTCAGGATTGGAGAGCAGTTTAATGATCAAGTCTAGTCCTTTCAGTTTACATGTGCTAGAAATAGGTCCTGATTTGCCCCAGCTAGTACATAACAGAAATGGGGTCAGAACTCTGGTGTCCTGATAGTGCCCACTCTTTGCACTCTACCACCTGGCCTCAAAATGAAAATTAATGTAAACGCTGTACACAGAAACCAGAGGATGCCAAAAGTCACTGGAAATCACAGAACAGCTCTTCCCTTTGTAACTCCGCAGGAAAGGTGGTGCAGCAACATCTCTTCATTCCCAGGAATCGTACCGTTTTACAGAAATGAACATAAGCACCTCCACAAAAACAGAACCGCTAGATAACCCATTAATTGTCAACTAGTATGTGCACATTATATGCCTGCTATGTCAACTTATTCTTAACTTATTCAGAGAAAGAAAGCTCGTATACACCTACCTACTGCATTTAATCAGGAAGACACCCTTAGCTGAAGTATACTTACAGTCGGGTTATATGGTTACATAAACAATTGCATGGTACTAAACGTAATGAGATTTTCAAAAAACATCTAGGCTGAGAATCCACTCACCCAACCAAGAGCTAACAAAGCAGCAGTTACTCTCTAGACATTCATTCATTCATGAGACTGCCAGATCGATCGCACACACCTGCTATGATGGACTGAACTCTCAAGGCGCTCAGTTCTATCCACAGTAAAGTACTACTGCCAAATAAACCTAGCACTGTCCTAAAAGACACTTGTTTCCACAAACCTGTTGGGTAGAAAAATCATGTCAAATCCAATTGGAATGCATTATGTAGAATCAGTTCAATTCTGAAGTATAATTTTTCTCCAAAGGGTACATATGTGGGAGGGAAAGCTGGGGCGGGGGGAGGGGGAGACGGGGGAGGGAGAAGGAGATGCTCAACAAACATTTCCTGAGTGACTAAATGAATTTTCCTGGCCCTTAGTGATAATCCTATGAGATTCCAGGAAGAAAGTAGCTCACTTATCTTCAAGAACAACAAAATTCAATATGAATATTGTGATTCTAAACTTTGCCTCCTTCATTCTTTGCTTTGCCACCTGGAGAACAGCCCCAGTGGATGCTGAGGTGGTGGTGGGAGTGTGGGGGGTGGGCATGAGAATCTGTGCAGGTCCGTGTAAAATCTGCATCAAGACTTCAAATGGTACAAACTTAACTGTGAATTTAGGAACCCATGGGGCGGGGGGAATCTCATAAAAAGCTAACCCTTAGAAAAGGCAGCAAAGAAAAGAATTTTTAAGTTTTAGGAAGAATGACTACAGAAAGTGCTGATCTACCTCCTCCCCTTTATCCTCATTGGAGGCAGGCTAAAAACCCAAACACTGAGAGGCTGAAGCAAGCAAAAGAGTGTTGAGGGGTGGGGGATGAGGCGGGGGGCTGGAGGCTCAGTCAGTAGAACATGTGACTCCTGATCCCTGGTCCTGAGTTCAAGCACCCCACTGGGCATGGAGCCTACTTAAAACATGCTCATGCTTCTCAGCCTGGGGTGGGGGGTGAAGGGGGGGAACCACATGACCAAAAAGCACAGCCAAAGAGCAACCTCAGCTCCGGAAACAATTCCAGAAGTCACCTCATTTGAAGACATCATAAAAGACGTGATTTTGTCCTTTAAAAGTTCTACTTATTGAACTTCTATTCCCTTCCAATGAAACCAGGGAAGATTTGTCCTTGAGTATAAACTTTAATAGGACTTCTGACCACATAACGCAGCATACATTTCTGACTGCAAGTCGAACAGTTTGTAGCATGTATTTGGAGAAATCACAGTCCCCCCAACACAAGCGAACTCTTTCCTAAAGCTTGGTACCTACCACTTAATAATCTATACAATCAATGTTCCTCTGGCCGGTGGCCACCATGTGGTCCCCACCGATTTAGGGGATTCCTTGCATTATTTTGCCTTGTGCTGTTCCCACACTTGGAGTTCACTCTCAATTTCATGGCTCTGCTTCTGATATAATGTCCCTGTCTAAAACATGCATGTATGCACACTCACACGCACGCACACCTTTTACTTCTTATTTTCTTTTAACGGAGCGGGTCATCTGTGAGACCCCAGCTACCCTTTAGACACAGGATATGTCAGGAATTCTGGTCCTGAAGTTCCTCAAAAAATACTGCTCCAAAATCAGAGATTTTCTATGACTTCCCTTATCCTAGAAATAAGTGAGCTTACACTATACTGTTTTATCTGAAAACACTTAAATCTATTTCTGAAATTCAAATCCAATCAATACATCTGTGTATTGTATCAGTGAATTTTTCAGTAAAAACTCCAGACATGTCTTTTAAATTACACCAACATATATACGGTTTAAAAAAATATTTCCTCCTTAACTTCCAAAGCTTAAAAGTCAAAGAATTTCCTTTCGCTAGATCCCAGAAGTCATAACTGCTTCCATCCAGGCTCAGGAATAATTCTGTATAAAAGAATAAGCTTTTTAAAATTAACTCCCCTCTACAACAAAAGGGTTCTGGGGCTCTGGCTAGGCCAGGCAAGGAGAAAGCAATCAAAGGGATGGCATGGCGGGAGGCAGTAAGCCTAGGGATAGCCCTTCCAACAGTAAATAGCTGGCGGGAAGAGTGAGGGTTGGTGCCAGGGAGGGGCAAGAGTCTCGACACGGTCATGGCTTGGTCTTTCATTCTCAAGTGGCTGGCAGATCCTCTTGGGTGCCCGATGGCGGAAGAGAGGCCCCAGCCCCCTGGGAAAGGCAGCTGTAACCAAGACAGAAGAGAGGTGGAGACACACGGCCGTCAACCGTTTAAAAGCAGACTGCTACCTCAAACTTAAGAGAACAAGAAGCTTCTTGATTTGTAAACTGGCACTCATAAATACAAACCTTCAAACTAGAATTAAGTGCCTTTTTCAACAACTCTCTTCAACAGTGATACACAGTATTCTTTGTTTTGGAACCAGGGCTGTTACACAGAAACATACTAAATAGCCATTCTCCAAAGCAACACTAGAGTTGAGAATAGGTATTCCGTATCGAGAGGCTAATGCTGATGCCGCCGCTGCCGAAGAATGCAGGGGTGTTAGGAGCGGACAAGAATCTTACTGAGGATGGCATCGTAGTAGGGACTGAAGACCATCTTGTTATAGTTGACCAGGCGGACAAATTTAATGGCAACTTCCTCCAGCTCTTTCTGAACTGGACCCAATCCCCCAGGGACTGTGGGCGATGGCTTCTGATGACCTGAGGCAAGGTAGCTTTCTAAGAAGATCAGGATTCGGGAATCTGTGATAGAAAAGAAAGCAGCTGGTTGCTCCTGGTTCAGGGTGACTTTGCAAACTTCTGTTTATGCTTCAGTTTTTAGCGTAAACATCCCTTTTCCCGGGAAGTCTTCCCTGCCCACCCCCTGGACTAGGTACCCACAGCACGGTGCACTTCAACCACTCAGCCCCTCTAGAACATTTCCCCTCCTGCTCTAGAGGGCTAATTTCACAAGCGTAGAAGCACGCCCTCCCGCTTCCCTGCACCCCTTTGCAGCACTCAGCACAAGGCCTAGCAGGAGAGCTGGCCCCAGGAAAAGTTCAAAATACGTTTGGAAAAGAAGAATAAATGTATGAATCAAGAAAAGGAGACTGCAGTCCTGATGGTTGAGGAGAAAGACACACTGAAACCACCATGAGCCATTGCTGAAGAGCACATAAAAAATGGGGGTAGGGGGAGGTGGGACGTAAAGCAGGAATTGTAAGTTCAAAAATGAAAAGAGAAAAAAAGAAGATTCCAGCATTGTGCGTTGGCGAGCTTTTCCCATCAAGCCCACATGTAAGCAGCGTGAACTGCCTTTAATGCCCCCAGTGGCAAGCCACAGAGCTGTGGGCACCTGCAGACCTGTACTACCCTGAGCAGTAACACAGGTCAATGCTGTCTACGGCATTCCTCTCGAGGCTGCGTCTGCAGTGTCCTCATTAACCAAGACAGCATGCAAGCCACACTTCTCGCAGATTTTCTTACAAAAGCAATAGGGGCATTTATATTCATCGGGTCTTTTCAAACTGCATGCCCACCACCTGCTCCTGGGACCCTCCCCGGTGCAAGTGACCCATGCCCTTCGGACCCCAACACCCAGTGACAAAGCAACGGCTCACTGGTTGGGTCCCCTTACCCCTGTTCCCAAGTTAGTTTGGTTTTCTAAGGTTCTCAGAGCTGGAAGCCTTACACAGAACTGGAGATCCTCGCTGCATTCCTACCCCAGGGCTGGTTTTTATCCAGGGTGGGGGATCAGCTGTTAACTCCACACCCAGCACGACAGGACGCAGAGCAGCTGGTTAGCGGGCTGCTATTCACTGCACTTCTGCATCTCTACCACAGTCACTAATACTAATCTTGGCGGCCCTTCTATCTGCAAGAGGCTCATCCTGGGTGACCCACAGATGACATCGGGACCAATGCCAGGCTGGGATGAGGTAATTTTGAAAAAACCGTTGATCCCTGCTTTTTTCCATAAAATATTACTTAAGGATAAAAAGGAAGTCATAGTGTTAGAAGCAGGCTCATGTCACTGGGTTTAGGCTCTATTCTAATCTGAAATCTGATAACCACAGATCATTCAGCTTTTGCTTGAAGCCTGCTAACTATTCATTATTTCTATGTTGAACACCTATTTAATTTCATAAAGAAGCTAAAAAATGACTTTAAAATTAAACTAAAGAGAAATAGGAGTTTTTTAAATTAGATGAAAGAAATGTTTTCAAGATTTGAGAGAGCGAGAGAGCAAGGACAAGTTGGGGGGAAAGGCAGAGGGAGAGGAGACACAGAATCTCAAGAAATCTTCCCTGTTGGGCACAGGGCCCAACTCAGAGCTTGATCCCACAAGCTTGAGATCATGACCTGAACCGAAATCAAGAGTCCAACACCTAACCGACAGAGCCACCCAGGCACCCCTAGATGACAAAAAAAAAAAAAAAAAATTCTTTAATTTTTAAGTAATCTTCATACCCAACATGGGGCTTGAACTCACAATCCCTGCTCTGACTGAGCCAGCCAGGTGCCCCAAAATTAGATGAACACTGTTCTTCTCGATCGACCAGCACACAGAATTTTCCATAGTGCTATGGCTGGGACAATGAGGAGTAACAGCCAGCAATCTTTTTAGTAACAGCTCCACTCTAGTGAGTACTTGCGACGGGCCCCGGATATTCTGGTAAGTGCTTTATGGACCTCATGCCCTGTGGTCCTCCCAGCAACCGTGTGGGGTTCTTGGTATTACGTCCTTTAGAGATGAGGAAACTCAACAATCTGGTCACCTGCTTGAGCCACAGCGCAGGTGCTCGTGAAGAAATCCCCTACCCCTCCTCTATGCTCGCCACACACCCCAACCTGCCCGCACCAGGTATGGGCAAGGGCAGGGGCTCCCCCATGCCACACAATGCTCTGCAACACCAGCAGGGCGTCCCACTACTGCACTCCATTCTGACATAACCTGGAGGAAGCGTCACATCCCAGAGGCCAGGGCTTCAGTCCCACAAGACTCCCCACCCCACTCAGAAGCTGTGTGCAAGCAGCCGGTCCCCCAGGACGCCCACAGCTATCAACTGGAGGGTCCCATGACCTCCTCTCCTTTGGATTTTGATTATTGGCTAGAATAGCTTACAGGACTAAGGCAAACACATCTGTTTACTCGCTTACTACATACAAAGGATTTGGCTACAGATGAAAACCAGAACAAAAGACACATAGGGTGAGGTCTGGGGGAGACCTGAGGGCGGGAACTTTGGTGGAGCAGGAATACATCCCACTCCCAGGACATGGATAGCCCAGAAGCCCCCCAAACCCTGTACTTCTGGGATATTTATGGCTG
Source organism: Spilogale gracilis (assembly GCA_004023965.1). Classification (NCBI taxonomy): domain Eukaryota; kingdom Metazoa; phylum Chordata; class Mammalia; order Carnivora; family Mephitidae; genus Spilogale; species Spilogale gracilis. The sequence goes on along the minus strand of PITA01005179.1, from coordinate 29,662 downwards.
CTTCATCATAGGCATTTCTAGCCTTTCTCTCCTCTCTTGGAGAATGGGGGTGGTGGGGACTGAAAATTCCAGACTTCTAATCCTGGCTTGGTCTTCAGAGCCCCCGCAGAGTTGCCTCATTAGAACAAAAGACACTCCTATCACCCAGGAAATTCCAAAGGATGTAAGAACTCTGTGTCAGATCCAGGTCAAAGACCAATTTAGAACAAAAGATGCTCTTAGTGCTCTTATCACTTAGAAATTACAAGAATTTTAGGGGCTCTGTGCTAGGAATGGGGGCAGAGACCAATACTTCTATTTTCTATTACCTCACAGTGCTGGAGCAGGGTTCTGAACAAAGCCCGTGATTTCAAAGTCAGAGCCCTCAAAACGATGACAGCTCCCTGGTTCCTTGTCCAGACCTTTGGGTTGCCCTCATTGTCTTGGTGGTAATTACTCACTCTCTCTTCACTCACCAACACTAATAACCTATCAAAACCTTCTAGATTTCTTCAGAGGGGCCAGTCTGCCAGCTCCCATAAGGGCACATCCCTGCTGTCCGTCCTCCCCCCGAAACGTACCCATGATCTTGCGGATGGGGTCGTCGGGACTGGCCACCGCCTGGATCTGGCCCTTCAGCACGGCTTCCTTCTCCGCAGTGAAGGGGGTGAGCCCACACAGGGCAAGACAGCTGCTCACCTCCAGGCAGACTTTCTCCCCGATGGTAGTCAGGGCATCCTTCAGATGGAAGGAGCTTGAGTACAGAAGGGAAAGGAGAAGGCAGGGAGGAAAGGGCTGGTAAGTGCACATCCACCCAGCTCAAGCCAAGTAAGTGCCCAAGCCCTGGTAACAGTTATGACCTGAGTCAGTTCACAGACCGACATGTTCAAAGAGAAAGTCTAGGACTCTCTTCCCTGCCCCCAACCTTCCAGGCTGCAGACACCTGCTCAGGAATGTGTCTGTCTGTCTCTCTCCTTCCCTCCCTCCCTCTACTAGAAAGCACACTGGGAAAGGAAGGGCTCAGACCTGACCAGCGCTAACAACCCAAAACCCAACTTCTTGCTAGCATCTGTGTGCTGAAATAAGCCTACAATTGGCTTACAAATATCCTGAATCCCACCAGAGTAATATGCAAGAACCCAGAACCAGAGAGTTGTGGGACAGAGGGGAAGAGAAACTTTTCACTGGATATCTTTCTGTCCCTTTTGATTTGTGAAATATGGGAATGTAGTAACTACTTTAAAAGAATTAATAGCACCAAAATCCCAAAGCTAAAAAAATTAGCCCCTTTATTTTCTGGAGCCCAAGGGTTCTCATGGCGTTACTGTGGAGAGCCCTCGTGCTAGTGGATTTCCTGTAAGGCCCTTGTTCTGGGCCGAAACCCTTTGCACAGCAAGAGTCAGGGGCGCAAATGTGCGAGCCCTGGAACTCACTGCCAGTACCGACTCTGTGCCAGCCCGAGAGCCAGGGCGGACACCAGGGCACAGGGTGGGACACCCCTCTAAGGAACGCCACACAAGGCCCCTCATTGGAAGCTTTAAACAGTAGACAACAAGGTCGGTCGGGGAGGGGGGCCTCAGTGACAGGGCTGCCCCTGTGCAAGGGCCTCAGCTCAGTAAACCCCAAGCAGCCTAAGCCAGCATGTGCACACACCCCTCGCCACACTGAGTACGGGCAAGCTTTGTGCAAACTCGGCAGGAAAATGTCTCCCTTTTGTAAGGATGAGAACATCTGGGGACATCCTCCTCAAGGAATCCTCTGAACTAGGCCTTGTCAGATGCTGTATTTACTTCTGACCAGTAAAAAATACCCTGTGTGCTGTGACCCACACGCACCTGACGGGCAGCCCCTCGCAGGAACAGATGTGGCCGCCGCCCTTGCACGGGGGTGGCTTCGTGGGGCTCGATGAACCGATCCATTCACACACAGCGCAATATGGCCACGAGGAATGGGCAAAGGGCAGAAAACTCTGCTCACAGCCCAGCCACTCGGGGGACGCCGCCCGCTTCTTAGAGTATCTTTGCCAGGGCTGTGCCCCTTCGGGGGCTATGAGAGCAATTCAATGGGCAGCAAGCAGGATTTTTTTTTTTTTTTTATATTATAAGAATTTGTACTAAGCATGGTTCGGGTTAAGTTTCACAATGTGAAGTTTTTACTTCAGTTATATGTGGGCTTGAAGCACATACACACAGCGGGAAATGAATTTCTTACTGTGGCTCCTGGTCCTAAACATGTGAAAGCCACTCTCCTAGAGCCTGCGGACCCCCGAATTGACGCTAACGCCGTTTGTATGAACCCGAATCAATTCTGCTGGGGTAAAAGAACCAGAGAGCCAGGTTTCCTCTCAGTTCCTAGAGAGGCACACCGGGGTCCCCGCACACTGGCAGACCCCACTGCCTCTCAGCCGTCCCACAGGGGCCACTCACGGCAGATGTGTATCTGTTAGCAGAATCTTCACGATCATCTTGAGTTTCTCAGCAAAGTCGGCCTGGCTGGAGACTCCTGGGGCTGCCATGCTGAACGTGACCAGCAACACCGCTCCCAGGACGGTGAGGTGCTCCAGCTGCAGCTGGAGCTCTTGGAAGCGAGCCTGGTCCATCAAAACAGTCTGTAATGAAGACCACAGAAATTACCCCTGAGTGGGAGATGCAGGCGGGCCAGCAGGGGGCGGTGCCTCCACAGGTTCTCTCAGAATTCTCTAGTCAGTTGAGAGCTTAAGGGAGTCATGCGTCAGTCATCCTTCCCCCTCAGAGCCACTTTCTCCTTAGGAAGGCTGCCAGAGAGCACACTAAGAAGAGGAAGCAGACCCCCACTGAAACACAGGATAACCTCACACCAATTTGTTCAGTCCTCTGAGCTCTGTGCAAAACAGGGATGCTTGCTTCACGGGGCTGTCCTAAAGATGGAAGGCCATGGATCTAAAGTGGGCTGGCAGAGCCAACACTCAATAACTGGGAGTTCTATCATTAGACAGGGAAGAGTAATGAGATATGGAGCTAGAGTGACCAACTCATCCCAGTTTGTCTGGCTGTCCTGGCTTGAAAACTGGAACTCCCAAGTCCTGGGAACACTCGCCCCCCCACCCCCACTAGTCCAGAGCAAACCAGGCAGCTAGGCACCCCAGCCAGAGCCCTGGAGGGGAGGAGGGAGAAGCTGCTTGAAGGGAGAGCCTACATGATTCACCTTGGTGTCCCCCTCACTGTCTAGCACAGAGGAGGCCCTCAAGAATTGGTAAGTGAATAAAGACAAAAAAGAAATGGGAAGTAGAAAAAGAAGGAATGACTGAAAACAAACCAAAGCCACCCAGAAAGCTGGGAGAGAGTTTGCCCCATGCTAGACACCCGTGCGTCCTACCAGGTCAAGGAACCCTGTGAGGGAGGAGGGCAAGAACACTGGAAAGGCTGACAGGATATGCCTTCTGATGGGAGTTTCCACAGGTAAACCAACTAAATGGTAAGGGCGTCCTGCCATAACAGACTGGCACACCAAAGCAAGACATTAACAATCTGGGGTCTTAGCCTGGACTTCTTCTCAAGCAGGGAAAACTCTCTTTAAGGTTCAGGATCCTGGAAGCGCCTGGGTGGCTTCACTATGTGAAGTTTAAGCGTCTGCCTTCGGCTCATGTCATGATCCTGGAGTGCCGGGATCAAGCCCCGCATCGGGCTCCCTGCTCGGCGGGAAGCCTGCTTCTCCCTCTCCCACTCCCCCTGCTTGTGTTCTCTTTCTCCTTGTGTCTCTCTCTGTCAAATAAGTAAATAAAATAAAATAATCTTAAAAAAAAAAAAAAAAGGAAAAGTCAGGCTCCTCTGTTAAACAGAGATGCTTCCACAAACCCTGCCTCTTCGTTGGCTTCACTGTGCTACACAGCAGCACCCGGCCTTTGTGCAGACTTGGGCTTAGGCTACACAACATTTCCAATGACCAATCCAGGGTAGATCCTGGTATCCAACAAAAACACTATCTTCCCCCCAGCGGTAACTGAAAAGAAAAGTCAGGCTGTGAACTGCCCTCCAGGAGAGAACACGCCCCCGTTCCACACCACACCCTCTTTACAGCCTCCTTAGGTAAGAAACAGGGAACTCAGAGGCAAGAGTGAAGCCTTAGGCTTACAGCATCTTCAGAGGGAAAATAAGGAACTTAGAGAAAGATTTAGAGAAGTAGCGGGTTCTGAGGCTAGAGGTAAAAAGCCTGAGTGCGCTAAAAATGAGGCAGTCTACGCACCAAACCAGCAGGTCGCAGACAAAAATGGGGGAAATCCTTGGTTTGTCACCTTCTTAAAAGACCACTGCAGTTAGAAGTACTTACTGTGAAAAACCTTTATAGTTTTTTCTTTATGTTCCACGTGGAATAGGAAGCGGTATTTTTTACATAAAACTGAAAAGCAACATCACTGTTATGGTTTTAATCCAGATGTGTAAGAACAGGACAGCAGCTCAGTGGTGCATGGTGGTATGGCCCACGCACTGCTGCGGAAGGAGAAGGGGCGCGGCTGCTGGGGGAGGGGGGCAAACAGCCCAGCGGCTCCTCCAAGTATGAAACTTCAAGTCACCACATGACCCAGCCGTCCTCATCCCAGGTATTCGCCCAAGAAAAGGGCAAACATATGCCCCCACCAAACCTGTACACAAACATTCAGGGCAGCACAGTTCACAACAGCCAAAAAGTGGAAACAACCCAGATGTCTATCAACTGACGAATGACTCAACAAAATTTGGGACATACTGGAATATCGTTCAGGCTTAAAAAGAAAATGCTGGCACACATAACACGGATGAACCTTGAAGACAATCCGCTGAGTGAAATAAGCCAGACACAAAAGGACAAATACTGCAGGATTCCATTCACATGAGGCACCTGGAGTCATCAGATCCAGAGCCACGAAGTAGGACGGCGGTTGCCAGGGGCAAGGTGGAGGGAGGCATGAGGTGTCTTTATAGGTATTTAAAGAGTTTGAATTTGTAAAGATGGAAAAGTCCTGGAGAGGATGGTGGTGATGGCGGTCCAACCCTGAGAACGTCCTTAATGGCCTGATTTGTACACATAAAGATGGTAAATTCTGGGGCGCCTGGCTGGCTCAGTGGCTGGAGTACGTGACCCCTGAACCGGGAATTGTGAGTACAAGCCCCACGCTGGATGTAGAGCTTACTTAAAAAGTTAAAAAAAAAAAAAAAAAAAAAAAGACAGTAGATTTTGTATTATGCATATTTTACAGTAAAAAAATACAACTTAATAAAAATGAAGTACTGATACATACTACGACATGGATGAACATTATGCTTAGTCAAAGAAGCCAGAAACAAAAGGCCAATACTGCAGGATCCCATTTATATGAAATGTCCAGAAGAAGCAAATTCATAGAGACAGGAAGTAGATTAGTGGTTTGCCACAGGGAAGGGGAGGTGGAAAGGGGCACAGGGTCTCTATTTTTAGAGTGATGAAAATGTTCTGACATTAAATCGTTGTAAATGGTCCTCTAACTATAAATTGACTAAAACCCACCAAATTGTTCAATTTAAAAGGGGAAATTTTGGGGCGCCTCAGTCGTTAAGCATCTGCCTTCGGCTCAGGTCACGATCCCGGAATCCTGGGATGGAGTCCCGCATCGGGCTCCCTGCTAGGCAGGAAGCCTGCTTCTCCCTCTCTCACTCCCCCTGGCTGTGTTTCTTTCTGTCAAATAAAATCTTAATAAATAAATAAATACATAAATAAAAGGGAAAAATTTTTTAAGAGAACTGTATCATTACAAAACTGTTATTTTTTTCAAGTTCTGCCACACAAAAAGAAATGAGCATTAGACTGCTCTGGAGCACCTACTTCAGGGAAAGGTCTCCGCAGGTGGTCCCATCTCAGAAGCTTCAGGTATGCATAGTTCTGGACAGCCACAGGATTTGGCATGGGCCCATCCCCAGAGCCAGCCGCCCCTCCCCCAGCTGGCAGGGCGCTTTTATACCTCTGATTCATAAGGTCATCTGTGGCTTCTTCCAGCCACTGGGTGACAAAGTCCAGGGAATCTGTGAAAAACAAGGCGACCAACATTACTACGGCATGCAGGAGGGACGCTTCTCGGAATGGCTTTGGGGAAAATCATCCTGAAGGTATGGACTTTGGAATCAAATAGAACTTGGTTTAAATCACAGTACTGCCAATTACTAGCTAAGGATAACCAGATTCCTACTATCAAGAGATGGACCATACCACCTCACAGGCAGTTCTGAGGATTAAACAAGATAATGAATACAAATCAGCCAGGCCTTGTTGCCTACAGATGTCCAACAAACCATGGTCCTCGCCCCCACCCCGACCACAGCAGGAGACAAGGCTGGCCTCTGAGGACTCCAGCTCAGGGAGACGTAAAAATTCTTGCCCAGAGACAGCAAGAGACACTGGCAAGAGTTTCCCAGTGTAAAGCATCCTCCACACTGAAAATGAAGCCTTTTCCTTATCTAGATCTGAGCCTCCCATCAAGCTAGTTTGCTTTCTGCCTCATGGGAGGGGAGCTCTGCCACCCCTAGGATACAGCTTCTGTGGCGTCTGGAGCACTGTTGGGGGGATCACAAGTGTCCTTCATCGCCCCTAGGTGCTCCCTCCATTTTTTTTTTTTTAAAGATTTTATTTCTTTGACAGAGAGAAACACAGCCAGAGGGGGAACACAAGCAGGGGGAGTGAGAGAGGGAGAAGCAGGCTTCCCGCCGAGCAGAGAGCCCGATGTGGGACTCGATCCCGGGTCTCCAGGATCATGACCTGAGCCGAAGGCAGTGGCTTAACCAACTGAGCCACCCAGGCGCCTCTACTCCCTCCATTTCTAAGCTGAAAAATGCACCAGGGATTCCGAGGGGCACGAGAGAAAGATGAGGTTTTTATCCACAGGATGGGAGCAGAAAAGGAATGTGCTGTAGCTCTGCCAGCGAAGGCCACCTTCAGGCCAACTGGAGGGCCAAGGGTATGGCTAGTGTCCACTCATCACGGCTGCAGGAAGAACCTGTGTCAACGCACCAGCAGCACGGTGGTGCATCAGCAACACCAGATGTCCTGGTGGACAGCCATACTGTCCCTTTAGCTTTCTTTTTTTTTTTTTTTTTCCCTTTAGCTTTCTGTAGGCAGCACGCTCTGCAGCCCACCACCTTGGACACGTGAGGAGGAAGGGGAAGGCTGACCAGCTCAGCAATTGCAGCAGTGGCTCCTTCACTGGGCCCCTGGCTGCCGGCACCTGACTCTCATGCTAATGCTCTTTGGCCTGGAAAACTGGCAGCCTGGATGCCTCCTGAGGGGCAGGACAGTCAAGAGAAAGTCAACTGGATGTCAATCCATTCTGGTCAAAATTTTCTCAAAATTGATGTCCAGAGCTGTAAACTGGAGTTAAAAAAAAAAAACAGTGTTCTCCTCATAGGTTTAGGGTGTGAGGGTTATGCGTGATGCTGCAGTTGGCCCCAGACCACGCCCACCCTGTGTGCTAGGAACGGGCAGCCGGATTCTGGTCGTGTTCCCTTGGCTCAGCTCCGTCCTGACCCCTCCTAGGCCAGCTCCGCCTTCTCTGCCTGCAGCGGGAGGAGCACCCGCTCCCGGTAACTCTGCCCAGGAAACACAATCTAGCCGGAGACCGCCATTTTCTTCTTTAACCACTCTCATTAGGGGCTAAATGGAACTCATAATAAACTGGATCCAGGGGTGCTCAGTCGGTTAAGTGTCTGCCTTCGGCTCAGGTCATGATCTCAGGCTCCGCGCTCCCTGCTTCTCCCTCTGCCTCTGTCCCTGCCCCAGCCTCTGCTGTGCTCACTCTCAAATAAATAAAATCTTAAAATCTTAAAAAATCTTAAATAGGATCCAAAGACTGTAATTTACCAGGAACATCAGCGGTTGATAAGATCCCCCCCAAAAGGCACCCCAGAAATGCAACACAGTTTTGCCTTCTATTGTCCTCTGTACTCTGGCAGTCATCTGAGAGGCTTACGAAAATGAGACTTTTTCTGGGTGTAAAACCAGAAGATTTTCTGCATATAGAACGGAAGCAAAGTAAAATTTCTTCATGTACCTCCAAGAGAGGGGAAAGTGAATTAACAGTCACAAGAAATGTGTTATATTTTAAAAATCAAGACCAAGCATACAATTTACCCCAAACAGATGTTTTCATTAAAAACCCAATTTAGGACTTCTTTGTTCTTTTAAATTTGTCTTCTTATATTCTAGTTCTGTTTCTCTTGTTTGTCAATTATCAAGTCCAAAGTCTCATGCTTTTTGATCTGGAAATCAGAACACTCCTATGCAAAATTTTAGTTTTATTTGGCGAATAGTATCGTTCTACAGCGAGCTACAGCCCTGAAATGGAAAGACTGCAGGATACCACAAAGCATTAGACATACTTGGCTGCTTCTCCAAAAGCTGTTGAAACTTCTTCCTTTCGTATTCCACGGACTGCTGCATGAGATGCGGCCTAATGCTAGTGACGGCAAAGTTCGCCATGTCCACTTTCATGAGGTCCAACACAGAAAAAATCGCCCTGAGAGAAGAGGGAGAAAAGCATTTAGAACTGGGCACGTGTCAAGGAAGCACTATCTTACAGAAAAGAGGGGAGCAGATTTGAGAGATGTTTTTCATCTCAAAAGGCAGCAAGTTGGAAAATCGTGAGCATGTAGATTAAGAAAAACAAATTTAGGGGGGGTGCCTGGCTGGCTCAGCCAGTAGAGCATGCAACTCTTCACCCTAGGGTCGTGAGTTTGAGCCCCACACTGGGCATAAAGATTACTTAATAAAAAATAAGTAACGACCTTAAAAAAAAAAAGAAAAATTTAGAAAACACAAAAGTTTAAATAACAGGTTAAAAAGACTGCAAATTTTTAAGCTGCCTTCTGTCCCCACTCCTCCACGCCCTACCTTTAAGCAAACACAGCTCCCCCACTGCCTGTCTAGGCTGGAAATCGTCCCTTGGCCCTGGGTCAGCCTGGAGGCACAGAGGAAGGACAGCCAGGACCCAGGTCAAGGGCAGAGACTGGACACCCGGTCTGTACTCTCACGCAGGCTAATTCACATGCCTAGCGAAGAAAGAATATGAACTCTCTCCTCTCTCCCCTCCCCTTCCCCCAGGCTCTTCATTCCAGGGCCAGTTCTCTGTTCTAGTTTTCTGGCAAAACTGCAAGCTCGCACTCTGAATGTGCCTCATGGGCAGACCTGACCCGACGCTCAGGACACCCTCAGTCCTGCCTGTCACGTACCATAACCTCCGTCGCCAGAGGCTGGCAGCTGCTAAGGGACCCACTTGCAGAAGGTGGCTGAGAACCCAAGGTACAGGCTTGGGTGTAGCTCCACATGGAAGCAAGAATAGGATCAAATGTCCTGAGTCCCCTGGTGCCCTCTGGGACTGACCAAAAGCTCTATGATATAAAGACCTTATGTGTGGGCATTTATTATGGAAAAGATACACAGTCTGAGGGCGCCTGGGTGGCTCAGTGGGTTAAAGCCTCTGCCTTCGGCTCAGGTCATGATTTCAGGGTCCTGGGATGTAGGCCCGCATCAGGCTCTCTGCTCAGCAGGGAGCCTGCTTCCTCCTCTCTGCCTACTTGTGATCTGTCAAATAAATAAATAAAATCTTTAAAAAAAAAAGATACACAGTGTGAGAACAATCGATGGCCTCTCCCCTGCCATCCTGTCCACCTTCCAAGTCCACGGGACAGCCAACTTCTCCAGGGGATGTTCTGCCTTTCCTCTGAATGTTCCTTAGCAATTCCCCAAATCCACCTACTGCAGGCCAGGGGCTGCTGGCGGCCAACGACTGGAGTAGCCCGCGCACATGTTTGTGCTCACAGAGTGATTTTAGAGACCTCCACTGCCAGCCTCTCCTGAGAAATCAGGAGATAGGACAATGTGGGCCCATTCCCTCATGGCCATAATCAGCTGCCTCCCTTTCAACAGCGTATGGATTCCCACTTTGCTGGGCTTCCCAGGCCCTTCTCTTCCCAGCAGGAATTTGAGTGTAGGTTGAGTTTGCCACCAGTTATCTCCCCAGAGGACTCACTTCCTAGGAACTCCTTACTTGGCCTTATTAGAAGCTCTTATTATTTCTAACATCTAGCACCATGCCCAGCGCATGAGAGATACTCCGTAAGAGCTTATTGCATAAATAAACACATCCATTTTTAGTAGTTTTTTTTGGTTAAGATTTTTTTTTAATATTTTATTTATTTCAGAGAGAGACAAAGAGAGTGAGAGAGAGAGAGAGAATGAGAACACAGAAAAGGTGAGGGGCCAAGGGAAAAACAGACACCCTGATGAGCCAGGAGCCTGATGCGGGCCTCTATCCTGTGACCCCAGGATCATGACCTGAGCCGAAGGCAGATGCCCAACCAACTGAATCACTCAGGAGCCCCGGTAAGATTTTATTTTTACGTAATCTCCACACCCAGCGTGGGGCCTGAACTCGTGACTATGAGATTAAGAGTTGTGCACTCTACGGCCTAAACCAGTCAGGTGCCCCTTTTTGGGAGGTGATTCAATACTTTCTAAATCCTGAGGTCACTTCACAATGCATAGCATTTTTATATGAACCAAATAGTTATATCAGGATATCAAGAAAGATGAAAATAAGGGGCACCTGGGTAGTTTAGTTAATTAAATATCTGCCTTCGGCTCAGGTCCTGGTCCCAGGGTCCTGAGATCAAGCCCCACATCCAGGCTACCTGCTCAGCAGGGAGTCTGCCTCTCCCTCCCCCCTCTCCCCACACCCATTGCTTATGCTCACACTCTCTCTTTCTCAAATAAAATCTAAAAAAAAAAAAAGCTGAAAATAAAAGGAACTTTTGGAAAGCAACTTGGTAACATGCAATGAGAATCCTAAAATTGTTCCTATCCTCTGACACAGGAATCCTATTTAAGAACTTAGGGGAAGGCACCTGGGTGGCTCAGTGGGTTAAAGCCTCTGCCTTCAGCTCAGGTCATGATCTCAGGGTCCTGGCATCAAGGCCCGCATCAGGCTCTCTGCTCAGCAGGGAGCCTGCTTCCTCCTCTCTCTCTGCCTGCCTCTCTGCCTACTTGTGATCTTTCTCTCTGCCTGTCGAATAAATAAATAAAATCTTTTTTTTTTTTTTTAAAGATTTTATTTATTTGACAGAGAGAAACACAGCCAGAGAGGGAACACAAGCAGGGGGAGTGAGAGAGGGAGAAGCAGGCTTCCCGCCGAGCAGGGAGCCCGATGTGGGACTCGATCCCGGGTCTCCGGGCTCATGACCTGAACCGAAGGCAGTTGCTTAACCAACTGAGCCACCCAGGCACCCCTAAATAAAATCTTTAAAAAAAAAAAAAAAAAGAACTTAGGGGAACCCGAGTGGCTCAGTTGGCTAAACATCTTCAGCTCAGGTTATGATCCCGGATGGAGCCCCGCATTGGGTTCCCTGCTCAACGGGGAGTTTGCTTCTCCTTCTCCCTTTGCTGCTCCCCCTGCTTATGCTCTCTTGGCCTAAAGAATTTATAGTTAGAAAATAACCTAAAATACAGAAAAAGTTTTATGTACAAGGATGTTCATGGCAGGATTAAACAGTAATTTTACGTATTCTCACTGTCCGTCTTAACAGAGTAATAGTTTACCCAATCTATGCAAGTGAGTATCTTGCAGTCATTACAAATGCTTACGGGGAGTTTTAAAAAATAATCTAAGTTGGTTACAAAAAGGGACCCTGTGGTGTTAGAACTCCCAGAACCTTAAATGCAGTGGTGGATACACAAACTTACACAGGGATAAAATTATATAAAAATTAATATACACACACAAACACATTCAAGTAAAACTGGAAATCTGAGTGAGGTCACTGGATTGTATCAATGTCAACAGCCTTGTAGTGATACACTACAGCTTTGTCGAAGGTTAGCTTTGGGGGAAATTGGATAAAGTGTACTGTATTATTTCTTACAACTCCACATGAATATACACTTAATGACACTTCAATTTCTAAAAAAAGTGAAATGATTAGGGTATAATGTTTATTTAAGGTATTATTTATTTGACAGAGAGAGAGAAACAGCGAGAGAGGGAACACCCAGGTGTGTGAGTGGCTCAGTGGGTTAGGTGTCTGCCTTCAGCTCAGGTCATGATTCCAGGGTCCTGGGACTGAGCCCATATCTGGCTCCTCCCTCTGCCTCTCTCTGTGTCTCTCATGAGTAAAATAAATTGAAAAAAAATCTTTAAAATTGAACACCAAAAAGACCAAAGGAAGTTAATATGAATTATATGTTAGTTAATAGGTTTATATTCATGTTAAATTTCCTCAGTGTCTTGGTTTTTTGTTTTTAAGATTTTTAGTTTTTAAGATTTTATTTATTTGACAGCAAGAGGGCGCACACAAGCAGAGAGCCGGATGTGGGGCCCAATCCCAGGACCCTGGGATCCTGACCTGAGCCAAAGGTAGACGCTTAACCAACTGAGCCACCCAGGCGCCCCTTGCTTATGATTTTAAGTAATCTGTACACCCAATGTGGGGCTGCAACTCACAACCCAGAGATCAAGAGTCACACACTCTAATGACTGAACCAGTTAGGTGCTCGCCCCTATTTTTTGATTATATAGAAGAATGTCCACATTCTTGGGAGACATCTACTCAAACACTTAAGGCTAAAATGTCACAACATCTGGAGGCACCTGAGTGGCTCAGTTGTTTAGGCATCTGACTCTTGATTTGCGCTCAGGTCAAGATCTCAGGGTCATGATCAAGCCCCGAGTAAGGCTCCAAGCTATCTCCTTTTCCCTCCTCGACACACTTCCTCTCTCTTTCAAATAAGTAAATCTTTAAAACAAACAAACAACAGGGAGATCTGTGTAAAGGCTATATGAGTATTAACTGCACTGTTTCTCTCTCTCTTTTTTTTTAACAACTCTTTTGTAAGTTTGGAATTTTTCAAAATAAAATGTTGAGGAGGAAGAAAACAAAAAAATATCAACATGATTAACAGTGGTTTTTGCCTTTAGATGGTAAAATTATGGGTGATTTTTTTCCCTTCTTTCTACCTTTCTATATTTTACAAAATGTTTGCTTTTTAATTTTTTTTTAAATTCATGAGTATCTACACTTGAAGTCTAAATTTGAAAATAGGCTCTGATGGAGCCCTGTGTCCGGGCTCAGCAGGGAGTCTATATGAGGCTCTCTCTCTCTCCTCCTCCCCCCAACTCCAATAAATCTAAAAAGGAAAAGAGAAAAGGCTCTGTATTTTAAGTGCACTTAGGGCGATTAACATGATTCCTATACCTGAAAAGGGGCACTATTTCCTTAATGTCCTTTAGTTTCTTGACTTCTTCATCTCGAGCAGGTGCACACAGGGTCCCCATCATGCCAATAATGAATTCTGCCAGCTTGGAAATGTCTAAGGCCCCATTCTCTGCTTCTTGCTTTATCAGATCCAGATCCAATACTTCTGTTATCTGGTTTCTCAGTCTAGTGTGACCAGGCAGCAAGAAAGATAAGAGAGTCTACAAAAGAGCACAGCTAAGTTTAATCAAAGTTTCTTAGTCAGACATCATTTCTTATTATATGCAAAGGAATTTACAATTACCCCAATAAGAGCTTATCAATTATTATTGCAATATAATTGCTACTGCGATACATATCTTAACCTCTTACTACCAGGCAATAGAAAACATGTTTACAAATCACTTCTTTTTAAAGTAGGTGCTCTGCTCAACATGGGGCTCGAATTCACAACCCTGAGATCAAGAGTCGCACTCTACTGACTGAGCTAACCAGGTGTCCCTGTTTGCAAATCCTTTACACTACTTACTTAAGCTCCTGTTTAAGGTGTATGTAGCAGTCAATCAGGTAAAAGATAAACTGCTAAAAGTGAGAAAAAACATAATTAATGTGAGCCTCTGAGCCAACCATAGATGTCAATTTCCACGGATACATTTCTTCGATACTACTGCTAAAGGTATTTGCAAAAAGAGTTAGCTTCTACTTAATGCCTTCTCTATCCCACAGACTGAATCTCTTTTTGGCCATTATATAAATTGAACACATTTACACCTATTAGGTTGTTGTTGTTGTTTTTTTTATATAAATCGCCTATATTGTAAAATAATTTTTGTTTTCTTTAAATAATTCTATTTTAAAAATATAAACCTTCAGGGGCACCTGGGTCACTCAGTCAGTTAAATATCCAACTCTTGGTTTCAGTTCAGGTCATGAATTCAGGGTCATTCAGGTTGTGAGATCGAGCCCCGTGTTGGGCTCTTTGCTCAGTGCAGAGTCTGGTCTGTTTGAGATTCTCCCCTCCCTCTGACCCTGCTCCCACATGTGTGCTCTTTTGCTCTAAATAAATCCTTAAATATATATAAATATAAATATAAATATATATATATATATATACACACACACACACACAAATATACACCTTCATCTACACCTTCATTTACAAAAGTAATTTAGCCTTCAAGTTATCATAGCTTATTTCAAATTTTTAAGAGGGCATTGAGCCAAAAATAGTCTTAATCCACATTTCAGCAACTACAAGTTTGAACTTACCCCTCAATTTCTTTCGAGTCTTCTGGTGCAGTAATACAGACAGACTGAATCCTGCTAACACCAGAAAAGCACCACAATTTCTCTTTGCCTTACCTCTTTGATTTCTCCAACAAGTTTGATGGCATGGTCATATGTCGGGGGGTCTTCACTTAGCTGGACACTCAAGCAATCCCAAAAAGCTTTATGTACAATCTCCTTTACTCTCTTCTCCAAACTGGAAACAAATGAAAAAAGAAAAAAATTAGCAAATAAAATATTTGAGCCTCAAATCACTTTCAAAAGCACAAATTCTACAGGTTGAAGGTGAGAAATTTTAAAAATAATTTGGATAAAGGAAAGATTTCCTGGATATATGTAAACTAAGCACATACCTTATTTTAAGATTAGTGACTTACTTCAATAAATACCTCATTCGACAAAATAACTTTCAACTCATTTTATAGATGATATTGGGTCACTTGATAGCATGGTAACAGTGTCATAAGCTAAAAAGTATATTGGAAAGTTCAGAGCTGTTTTAATTTTCCCCGATACCAGCAAGTTTCTTAAGATACTTATGATTAAGTAGTTTAAGAAAACAACTCAGCATGTATACAGGCTGAAGTACTTTATTTCCAGAAATAATCCTATTCCTATGTGATCTATAAGATACTTGCTTAATTAGGTACTGAACTGTAACAACTAACATAAAACATCTCATTAAAACCAGTCTCTAGGGGCACCTGGCTGGCTCAGACAGTAGAGCATGATCTCGGGGTTCAGAGTTTGAGCCCCACATAGGGTGTAGAGATTACTTACAAATAAAATCTTTAAAAAAAAAAAGTCTTTAGGTTGTGAGAGCAAAACAAGTAGTTCTTCATTATTAATGTGAAAAAGTACTATCTGCAGAACACAGAAGAAATGTCTATCAAGTCACAGAAGGCTCATAGCTTAGCAACCCAGCAGCCATTCCTCCTCCGTGGCTAACAGACTCCCTATGTTTATCACGACACTTTTACAGTTATAATGGGCAATGATTTTTCTTTCTTACGACAATACATTTTAAAAGGTACACTTTACACTCAAGAGTTTTAGATTCAATATGATATGTGCCAGGTGCTATGGACATAGAAAATAACGCACAGTCCTTGCTTTGTAGAGTTTACAATCTGGTGAAAAACACAGTAAACCGAAAACTACAGTATGATATGACAGTTACAAGAAGTGAATGAAACAACACAATGGAAACACAAGATAGGACAGATAAGCCCTATGCAGTAGGAGGAAGCTGACACAAAAGCTGTCCACAGGAGATCTCCCAGACCTTTTATTTATTTTCAGGAGTCCTGAGATCCGTTTCCAAACACTAACGATTCCAAGCACAGACATACTGTGGGATTTCTTTTTTTTAGCAACAACATACAAAAGGAAAAAATACATTTGAATATGCTGACATCAAGCAGAGAAGATCTTTCCAGAACTGGGAAATGGCAGAGTTCCACTAAACAAGGTAACTCAGTAACCGCCTTACCTGTCTTCTGGTAATTCAACCGGTTTAATCCGAAAGTCTCCATTTACTACAATTTCATGGGCTAGCGCCATGTTAGTAACTCCTTTCGCTGTCTCTAGAAGTTCTTCTACTGTCACAAATCGAGGAGGACTAGCTGTAACAAAACTCAATGTAAGAGAGTTGCTTCTCTAGATTTAAAGATTTATTAAAGTGAGGAGAAGGCAGTGGTTCCAGTACCAGCTAATAATTTTGGTTATGCCTCTATTGATGAAAATACTCTGGCAATTTCAAACAACAAAATTTTAGCTATTTCATTTTTCTTTTAACCTAGAATCCTAAAAACAGAGACCACGTCCAATATTGAAAATAGCCGGTTTTTTACTTAAGGCTAGGTGGAAAAGATTAAATTAAACTGAGACTTAGGTAAACTTTTTAAGTCACAGACTATCAAATTTTCCAAGAAGCAGAAGGTTGTTTTCTAATCTCTTTGCTTTTTGTCTATCCTAAATTTAAGAAAGGAGACCCCAGATATAGGATTTCCTCATTTGTCCCCATCAGCAGTTCACATTTTGTGCCACCAATAATACTGTGCCAGGAGTGAATTTCCCCAAATTAAAATTCCATCAAGTAGTTTAGGGGACCAGGTGCTATTCAAAAAAACTCTAAAACTACTACCCTGTACATGATACTAAAAATGTTTTGAAACCATAATTTGAAAAGCACTGACCTA
>PITA01005179.1:0-12872 GCA_004023965.1 Spilogale gracilis | reverse complement strand
TAATAAATAAATAAAATCTTAAAAAAAAAACTTTTTTTCAATATTATTAAGATGTCGGGGCACCTGGGTGGCTCAGTTGGTTAAGCGACTGCCTTTGGCTCAGGTCATGATCCCGGAGACCCGGGATCGAGTCCTACATCGGGCTCCCTGCTTGGTCGCAGGCCTGCTTCTCCCTCTCTCACTCCCCCTGCTTGTGTTCCCTCTCTGGCTGTGTTTCTCTCTGTCAAATAAATAAAATCTTTAAAAAAAAAAAAAAAAAGATGTCAATTTCTGGGGCCCTGGGTAGCTCAGTTTTTAAGCATCTACCTTTGGCTCAGGTCATGATCCCAGAGTCCTGGAACTGAGCCCTGCATCAGGCTCCCTGTTTGGTGGGAAGCCTGCTTCTCCCTCTCTCGCTGTCTCTCTGTCAAATAAATAAATAAAATCTTAAAAAAAAAAAAAAGATGTCAATTTCTGCCAAATCGCTCTTTTGATAAAATGCAATCCCAGGGTGCCTGGGTGGCTCAGTCGTTAAGTGTCTGCCTTCTGCTCAGGTCATGATCCCAGAGTCCCAGGATCAAGCCCTGCATTGGGCATCCTGCTCAGTGGGAAGTCTGCTTCTCCCTCTCTCGCTCCCTCTGCTTGTGTTCCCTCTCTAGCTGTGTTTCTGTCAAATAAATAAATATTTTTTAAAAAATGCAATCCCAATAAAAATCCCAGCAAGCTTTTTTGTTGAAAATGCCAAACTGATTCTAAAATTTAAATGGAAATGCACAGGACCTACAGATATGAAAACTATTGTGGAAAAGAATAAAGCTGGAAGATTTATACTAACTGATTTCAAGAGTAACTTTAAAGCTACAACAATCAAGACAGTGTATTTTTAGCATGAAGATAGATCTGTAGATCCAGTGAACAGAAGAGAGGCCCCAGAAACAGAATGATACACACATACATACATACATACATATACACGTGGTCAATGAGGCAAGATTAAATAACGTGGAAAAATTGGTTCTCTGTATATAAAACAATGACCCTCAGGCACCTGGGTGGCTCAGTGGGTTAAGCCTCTGCCTTCAGCTCAGGTCATGATCTCAGGGTCCTGGGATTGAGGCCCGTATCAGGCTCTCTGCTCAGCAGGGAACCTGCTTCCTCCTCTCTCTGTGCCTGCCTCTCTGCCTACTTGTAATTTCTCTCTCTGTCAAATAAATAAATAAAATCTTAAAAAGAAAAAAAGAAAAAAGAATGACCCTCAACCCTTACCTCACAGATAAGTAAAAAGGATCTCAAAATGGACCACAGGCCTAAATATAAGAGCTAAAACTATAAAACTCCTAAAAGATAGGTGAAATCTTTATCTTGAATTAAGTAAAATTTCTTAGAGTAGGATACAAAGAACTCAACATATAAGAGAAAAAAATTGATAAATTGTGCTTTACCAAAATTTAAAACTTTTATTCTGTGAAAGACTCCTATCAAGAAAGTGAGGGGTACCTGGGTGGCTCAGTTGGTTAAGCAACTGCCTTCGGCTCAGGTCATGATCCCGGATACCCGGGATTGAGTCCCACATCAGGCTCCCTGCTCGGCAGGAAGCCTGCTTCTCCCTCTCTTACTCCCCCTGCTTATGTTCCCTCTCTGGCTGTGTTTCTCTGTCAAATAAATAAATAAAATCTTAAAAAAAAAAAAAAAAAAAAAAAAACAACCTAGGGCGCCTGAGTGGCTCAGAGCGTTGGGCCTCTGCCTTCAGCTCAGGTCATGGTCTCGGGGTCAGTCCCGGGATCCAGGCCCACATCGGGCTCTCTGCTCGGCAGGGAGTCGGCTTCCTCCACTCTCTCTGCCTGCCTCTCTGCCTACCTGTGGATCTCTCTCTCTCTCTCTGTCAAATAAATAAATAAATAAATCAAAGAAAAAAACCTAGAACTAATCCAAATGTCGATCAACTGCAGAATGGATAAACAACAGAATACTACCCAACAATAACAGAAGAATAAGCTAATATGTGCAAAGACATAGATGAGTCTTAAAAGCATTATCTCAAGTTAAAGAGTCAGATACAAAGGCTATATACATTATGATTCCATTTATTTGAAGTCATAAAAAGGGCAAAATTATAGTGACAAAAAATAAGTGGTTGCCAAAGGCTGGAACTCATTATATGAGGCCAGCATTACCCTGATACCAAAACCAGACACTACAGGGAAAAAAAATTACAGGTCAACATCTCTGATGAACATAGATGCAAAGATCCTCGAACAATATGGCAAACCAAATTCAACAATACAGTAAATGGATCATACACTGTAATCAAATGGTAGGAAAGATTCACTGTCCAGGGACATGGGAATTTGGGGAGGTGTATGAAAATGTTCAAGCAGCTCATAATTGTGGCAGTAGTGACACAACTGTAAATACATTTGTCAAAATTCAAATACATACTTAAAAATTCAACTTTATGGGCGCCTGGGTGGCTCAGTGGGTTAAAGCCTCTGCCTTCGGCTCAGGTCATGATCTCAGGGTCCTGGGATCAAGGCCCGCATCAGGCTCTGTGCTCGGCAGGGAGCCTGCTTCCTCCTCTCTCTCTGCCTGCCTCTCTGCTGCCTACTTGTGATCTCTCTCTCTGTCAAATAAATAAATAAAATCTTTAAAAAAAAAACATGTTTCAGGGCTCCTGGGTGGCTCAGTTGCTTAAGCGACTGCCTTCGGCTCAGGTCATGATCCTGGAGACCCAGGATCTAGTCCCATATCGGGCTCCCTGCTCGGCAGGAGGCCTGCTTCTCCCTCTCTCACTCCCCCTGCTTGTGTTCCCTCTCCAGCTGTGTTTCTCTCTGTCAAATAAATAAATAAAATATTTAAAAACAAAACAAAACAAAAACATGTTTCTTAAGTTCTTTAAAAAAAAAACCCAAAAACTTGAATTCAACTTTTTTGTTTTTTTTCTTTTCTTTTTAAATTTATTTGACAGAGAGAAACACACAGAGAGAGAGGGAACACAGCAGGAGGAATGAAAGAGGGAGAAGCAGGCTTCCTGCCGAGCAGGGAGCCTGATGCAGGGCTCGATCCCGGGTCTCCGGGATCATGACCTGAGCCAAAGGCAGTCGCTTAACCAACTGAGCCACCCAGGCACCCCTGAATTTTTTTTTCAACATGTTTCTTAAGTCCTTTAAAAAAAAATTCAAAAAAAGTTGAATTCAACTTTTTTTGAATTTTTTTTAAAAGATTTTATTTATTTATTTGACAGAGAGAGAGAGATCACAAGCAGGTAGAGAGGCAGGCAGAGAGAGAGAGGAGGAAGCAGGCTCCCCACTGAGCAGAGAGCCCAACATGGGCCTCGATCCCAGGACCCCGAGATCATGACCTGAGCCGAAGACAGAGGCTTTAACCCACTGAGCCACCCAGGTGCCCTGAATTTTTTTATTCAATAAAATAAGTTGAATTTATTCAATAAAGCTGACTAAAAATTCAAAGGCACTGAGCACGAATTGGCATACTGATTATTAAATTTATCCAAGCTAACATTTTCTGTTGCCATTTATCAGAAAATGGAACTTCCATTGAGATATATCAACAGCAAGCATCAGAAGTTATTAAATTCCACAGAGCTCATATCCTTTTTAAGATTTTATTTTATTTTTTTAAGTAACCACTACACCCAGTGTGCGGCTTGAACCCACAATCCCAAGATCACAAGCCACACACTCCACTGACTTAAAGAGACTCAGGATTGTCACCAAGGTTTCCAACTTTTGTTTTAGCCCTGGTTTTGCAAAAATCTTCAACTGTCTAATCACCTTAAGCTTATGAAAATAGCAGAAACACACCAAGTAAATTTACTATTTTTCAACAATTTGGAGCATTTGGTTGATGAGAAATAGACACTGTTCGCATGCTACCTAGTTATGAAACATAGAACATGTCTGGGAGGAATTCAGCCAATTAACCTCTAACTAAGACTCCTGAATGTGACCATGAACAAGTCATTTAAATTTTCCAGGGCCAGAGACGCCTGGCTGGCTCAGTCAGCTAAGCGCCTGACTCTTGGTTTCGGCTCAGGTTATGATCTCGGAGTTGTGGGGTCGAGCCCTGCAAGGAGCCCCACACTTGGTGGGGAGTCCACTTGGGATTCTCTCTTTCCATCTCTCTCTCCAACTCCCTCTCTCCTAAATCTTCAAATCTTTCAGGGCCATTATTTCCCAACATGCAAAAAGAAGACAACTGAAGGAATGTCCTATGATAGAGGAGACTTCTAAATTATAGGTAAGTGTGTTCTCAGGGTTTTGGGCATACTTGGGACAAAACAGTCTGTACCAAGGGCTGAGAACATCAGACTCCAGTTTACAGGAGCTGTCCAACTTAGAGACAACTTAAAATTGAACTTATTAGGGGCGCCTGGGTGGCTCAGTTGGTTAAGCAACTGCCTTCGGCTCAGGTCATGATCTCGGAGACCAGGGGTCGAGCCCCATATCAGGCTCCCTGCTCAGTGGGAAGCCTGCTTCTCCCTCTCTCGCTCCCCTTGCTTGTGTTCCCTCTGTGTTTCCCTCTGTCAAATAAATAAACAAAATCTTTAAAAATCTTTCCTCTTGTGTTCCCTCTAGCTGTGTTTCTCTCTGTCAAATAAATAAACAAAATCTTTAAAAATAAATAAATAAATAAAAATTTTAAGAACTGAACTTATTAATGAAGGGTACCAGATCAAAAGAGATAAAAGCGACAATTTAAAGATATGAGCAGGTTACGTTACAGATCTACACATACAGGAAGTGTTCACTGCATACTAACTACAGGGTTGTGGGGTGGGATTATTTGTGTTTGCGAACTCTCAAATGGCAAATGTCACCCAAAACTACTATAGAGTGAGCATAATGAAGCAAGGGTAAAGTTAATCCACAGAATTTAGTGTGCTGTGTAGAAATTGCTTGTTATTTTGTCTTCCTCACTAGATGGCAAGCTCCCGTGACCAATGTGGACCTGTTGGCTCACTGCTGGGTTCCTGATACACAGTATGCCCTTAATAAATATTGACTGAACACAGAGACACCATAATTCAAAGTCTAGTCATGAGCTTTAAAAATGTAAGAACTTAAGGGAGCCTGGCTGGCTCAGCTGGGAAGAGCCTGTAGCTTGATCTCAGAGTTGTGAGTTCAAGCCTCACACTGAGTGTGGAGATTACTGAAATAAATAAACCAAAATATAATAATTTAGTATCATCCATTTGTCTAAGGATACCTGGGATCTACTAATTAAATTCTCAGGGGCGCCTGGCTGGCTCAGTCAGTAGAGCATGTGATTCTCATCTCGGGGTATAAATTTGAGTCCCATGTTGGGTATAGGGATTACTTAAAAATAAAATCTTGGGGCACCTGGGTGGCTTTCTAGTGCTCAGCGCTTAGGAAATTCCAAAGGAGCTCTTTGCCAGGAAATGGCCAAAAATCAAATAGTTTTCTTATTTTAAAAATCACAGTATCACAGTTACCAATAGCAATTCTGCCCTTAAAATATTACTCTACTAGAATTTGCAAGGCTAAACATTATCTTTTTGCTATTTACATTTTAATTTGTGGAATTCCAGAAGTGATTTTTAGAGTTACTATAAACTCAAATGTCTGCCGTTCATTTCATATTTTATAAATTCTTATTTATGTGATCAGTGGTGCTTCCTGATGTGGTCCCCAGATTATGGGGTCTGAGCTTTACCAAACAGGCCCATATCCCTGTGCCTACCTATTATTATAAGGAGAAAGAGTAAGGAAAGCAGAAGAATATTTTAGGGCACTGATTTTATATCTCATTTTGGTATAGACTTCTAAAAGAATTTAATGAAATATTCTATGACTTTCTTCCTAAAAAAATGCATATGCACACAAATGTGGATATACTTTTCTGGCTGTTCCTAGGACCCCCTAACAATCATGGGTCCCAGGGTAAGTACTCTTGCCTTAAGGACATAACTACATACAGTCTCAGATAATACAGTGTAATGTTGGCTTGACATTAATTTGGAGTCCTGCCGTTAGACTGACAGGATGCCAAAGCAAGGCCACCAATCAAAGAATGACTAATGATCCATACCAAGGGTCCTCTTTTATCAGAAACTGCAGGTGATATAACCAACATATTAGCCAAGTACATCCAAATGACAGCCATCAGTCCTGGGATCTTTAAATCCAACAGATGACATGCCAGTAGTATTAACAACTAATATTTATTGAACATTTACTAGGTGCCAAGCATTATTCTAAATGCTTTACATGAATTCAGAGGTAAGTGTATTTTCCTCATTTTAAAAATGAAAAAAACAGGGGCACCTGGCTGGCTCAAGTTCGTAAAGCATGAGACTCTTAATCTCAGGGTTTTGAATTCAAACCCCAGTTTGGATACAGAGATTACAAAAAAATAAAATCTTAAAAAATAAATAAAAATGAGAGAACAGAAGATTTCTAACTTTACATACTAGAGGCCAATCTGACCAAAGTCATATTTGCTTCCAGTGAGGTCTTTGTACTATTTGGGTGCTGAGAGAACCTGATTTTTTTCTGCAAAAATGATTTTTTTCTGTAAGGCCTAACAGGTGCACGATAGACTTACCAACAGCATGTTTCCCTGAACCTATTGATGTTATCTATCAAAATTTATGTGATACTGAACCACAATAAACTGGAATGTTTGCTATAAGAATACTATGTTGAAAGACACATGGGTGATGAAGCATTAGTTAAGTATCTACCTTCGGCTCAGATCCTGATCTCAGGGTCCTGGGATTGAGCCCTGTGTTGGGCTCCCTGCTCATTG
Organism: Spilogale gracilis; assembly: GCA_004023965.1. Lineage (NCBI taxonomy): Eukaryota > Metazoa > Chordata > Mammalia > Carnivora > Mephitidae > Spilogale > Spilogale gracilis. The sequence continues at coordinate 6,104 of PITA01005179.1, read as the reverse complement.
GGAAGTCTGCTTCTCCCTCTCCCTTGGCAACCTCCCTACCCCTGCCCCATGGGTGCGAGTGTGCGCTCACACTCTCTCTCAAATAAATAAAATCTAAAAAGAGAAAGAAAAAAAAAGAATACTTTGTTGAGAGGCACCTGGCTGACTCAGTCAGTAAAGCATACTACTCTTGCTCGTGGAATCTTGAGTTCAAGCCCCACACTGGGTGTAAACCTTTCTTAATTCAAAAAGAAAAGAACAGAACACTGTGTGGACTAAGAAATCATTATTTGGGTTGGGGTTGGATCATTTTAAAAGAAACACACCTGAAAATCCAAAAATGTTTGTATTTCTTTCAAATATGAAGAACTACTGAATATCTACACTTTAAAGAGATAACATCAGCACTGACATTCTTAGACTATGACACTCCCTCTTAAAACTTTCATTTTTGGACTCATTTCAAAAGCGTAAGTATTCTTAATAAAAGACACGAGTTGGGGCGACTGCTGGGAATACTTGCGGAAATTACCACCCTTTCATCCGAGGGGCCTGCTCCCTGCCAGGGATCTGAAATGACTTCACCATGCATTCAGCAAGCTGAATCCCCTCAGCCTCCTGGGAACTAAGCCCCCAGGCAATGAAGTTAGGGTGTGGTGACCTCACTCACATTCAAAACCTATTTCTTTTTTAACCTGCACAGGCACAGTCCTGGCTGGAAGCCGCCTCAGACTTTTCAGACACTTTTTCAAGTTAAAGCTACAATTTACACTCCACCCTATTTCCCAGAGCACTTCAGAGAAAGTGGAATGCCATGGAGACTGCAGGAAGACAGGAATATTCTGGACATGATCTTAAAATTTTAATTTCTCAAGCAACTGAAAACCCACAAGAGGGGGGCGCCTGTGTGGCTCAGTTAAGCATCTGTCTTCCAGCTCAGGTCATGATCTCTGGGTCCTGGGATGGGCCCACAGGGCTCCTTGCTCAACAGGGAGTCTGCTTTTCTCTCTCTCTCTCTCTCTCAATCTCTCTCTTTACCTCTGCCCCTCCCCACTGTGCACTTTTTCCTCTCTCTCTCAAATAAATACAATCTTAAAAAAGAAAGAAAAAAGAAAAGAAAAAAAGAAAACCCACAAGTGACTAGGCTGCCGGTTGAGAAAGTTGGTATCTTAAATACTAGTTATTGGCAATGTTATATTATTAGAACACTGCTCAGGGCCACAAGTACAAGGAAGCCTAATCAAAACATCATCTGAAAACAATAATATGGTGTCTAACCAAAGTCAAGTTTGCTTACAGTGAGGTCTTTGCACTCTTTGGGTGCCGGGAGAGCCTGACTTTATTGTTTTCTGTAGAGCTTCATCAGAACCTTCCACAGCATCTTCAAGGTCTTGCTCAGAATCATTCAATTTTGATATTCCTGCTTCATTTATACTGGGCTTGTCAGGGTTTTCGGACATTCTCAGTTAAGTTTATTCACTTTCCTAGGAAAGAAAAAAAAGTGAGCCAAATGTTCTGGCTCTGTCACTAATTAGCAGTATGACTCTGGGCAAATCATTTATTCTCCTTGGGTTTCAATTTTCTCACCTGTGAAAATAAATGCGCTTGTGAAGATCTTATCCAGCTATCATATTCTACCTCAATGATTAAACAGATAGCTATAAAATGACGCTTGTGATTTATCAAATTTATGGACCTGTACCTCAGAGAGTGACCAGTTTGAATATTTTTGTCCCACTCCTAAGCACCATGTCAAAAGAAAACAGGACAGGACCCTACATTGTTGGAAGATAATACTATCAAGTGCCTGCTTCTATTTAATCGAAGAGTGATTCAATTCTTCTTTACTTTCATACTGAGAACTGATATGAAAAATCTTTGGAAATCATGCTTTTAACTTCTGCTTCCATAACTGGGCCGAGGAGCTGGTTCTCTGATTCTGTTGTGTGGAGGACTAGGGACGACACATGGAAGGCAGAATCTTACAAAGCCCATAAGATATGTGGGGCAAATATTTTTATTAACTTCTTGCCAGTCAGCAGGAAAAGATGGTAAGGAAGAAGCTGCAAACAACTACAATGTATGGGGTTGGGTGGGGTTTTAATTTTTTAAGTTGCTGGTTAGAACAGGAATAATATTTAACACATTGGTTTGGACCAGTTAAAAAAAAAGGCCTGAAACTGTAGCCTCGTTTTACGGTTTTTGTCAAGTTCTTTCTCCCTGAGTTTTTTCCCTAGAGTTCTTTCTTCCTAAAATGTTTCTAATTAAGGGAGAAGACAGACACAATGTTTCTGCATTCACAATACTGAAAATCATTAGAATTTGTACCATGAGCACTTGGAGATCACAAAACATTTTTATAATCACTAATTAGTCTTTATTATACACCTGGAGGGTAACCCAGGGATCAAAAGAAATGTTGACTGCTTCCAAATGGTTTGGCAGACTCCCTTTTGTACATTAGACAGAGAAGAATCAATTGATGTAATTATCTGAAATTTCAGATCCCTCCATTAAATAGAATGAAGTTACTGGAATTGACATTTTCAGGCCCGTATTTTTTTCCCCAGGCCTGTATTATTAATATGAAGGTTGCTTTAATGCAGTTTCCCTTACCTTCCAATATCCCACTCCAGACACCCATCTCCTCTGTCCTAAATCCTATTAGGCTCTGGATATGCTCCAAGATCCAATAGATAACATTGCCAGCATATTCTATGAGAAAGGACAAACACACACACTTCTAATTTTATCCTCTTCACATGCTGAGAATGAGCTCAGAAAGGATGAAGTAACTCCTACTGCGCAGTGAGGAGGAAGGCATGCTCTTCTCTAATGCTCAGTTTAGTAAACTAACCCCATCTTCTTAAGATTCAGCTCAAGTTCTACTCCTCTCAGGACACTTCCCCGCAAGGTGTGCACCTTTTCCTGAACTCTTGTTGGGCTATTTACTGCACATCTGGCATGCATCACTGCCTTAAATCCAATTTAAAATATACTTATTTCGGGGCCCCTGGGTGGCTCAGTCGTTAATCGTCTGCCTTCAGCTCAGGTCATGATCCCAGGGTCCTGGGATCCAGCCCTGCATTGGGTTCCCTGCTCAGTGGGGAGTCTGCTTCTTCTCCCTCACCCACTCCCCCTGCTTGTGTCCCTCTCTCGCTGTATCTCTTTCTGTCAAATAAATTGTACACACACACACACACACACACACACACACACACACTTATTTAAATAGGTCTGGAGAGGGAAACATGCTCACAAGCCAACAGAGTAAAACTCAAGCCTTGGTGGCATGATGAAACCACTAAGGGAACATAGAGACACCAGTTCTGTCTGGTAGAAGGTGGGATAACCTTCCCAGAAAAGGTGACATTTGAACTGTTCTTTTGAAAAGAGAGGATTTCACCCAGTTAAAAAATGTCTAGTGAGAGAGGAGGTGGAAGGGAGGGCAGTTCACTCAGGAGGCCCATGTGAAGGCACACAAAAATGAGCAGAACTAGTGGCAGGTGATGAAGAGGGAAAGATGGGTTGGGGCGAGCCCGTAAAATTGCAAGTTTTATTTAAAAAATAAACAAACAACTCTTCGCCTAGATTTTTAACTTGTTCATGGCCAACACAAACCATACTTCCCAATATGCTCCATCGTGTAAGTCTATCTTCCAAACAGACGCACGCCCGTTAAGTATTTGTTGACAGCTGTGTCATCTCTGTGATGTCAGCGTGTGTGGGAAGGATGGGCGTTGGTCTCAGACGTACCTAGGTTCCAATTTTGGCTCTTTACTAGCTGTGGAACTTCAGTTTCCTCCTCTGTAAAATGCAGCTACCTACTTCTTCGATTTGGGGGAAGAGGAGCCGACACAAGGTGCATAACAGCAGCTGGCACACCACAGGTTTTCCACAAAGGGTAGCTATAATCACCGGGCTCCAGGAAACACGGATTGCTTACAGCGTGTCATTCATTCAGCAATCACCAACTCCTGCTCCGCCCGAAAAGGGAACCGAGGGCAGGAGGCTCCTCGCACTGGCCGGAAAGACCTTCTACCGGAACTACACGCCGGGCCCAAGCCGCCACAAGAGACTCCCCAGCAGAAAGGGTCTCTCAGGCAAGGAAAGGCGCTCCGCCCGCCGACGCCGGGAACCCTCCCTCCCGCACCCAGGACCACTCACGCTCAGCGCCCGGATTCCGTTGTAAACAACTGTTCCGGCCGGCGAGGGAGTGGCGGGCCGGCGGCAAGCGATGGAAGAGGGGCGCGCTAGAAGCACGGCCTTGAGGGTGGGACAAAGGCCACCCCACGCCGCACCCCGCCGCCGTCCCTGCCACTCCCTCGCCTCCCTCTCCCGACAGCGCCGGACCGGACCTGCGCGGGTGATTGCCACCTGGCGCCTCCCGCGCGGGCTTCGCGGGGCTGCCAGCCTCTGCGTCCGCTTCCCTCACCTGCCGCGGAGTTCTCCCTCCTGCCGCTCCGGCGGGGAATGAGGCGGGAGTTGGCCCCGCGGCGGAGGTACGGAGCGATGCGCGGCGAGCACGGGACGCTTCAGCCTCTGCCCTTCCGAGGCTGCATCCCTCTCCGCCCTGCGGGCGGTCCTCCTGGGGGGGGGGGGCCCACTCCGGTGGGTAGCGGCCAGTGCGGCCGCTCCTCAAGCGTCGGGAAGGAGGAGGCAGCCCTTTAGCCAGGAGGGGCCCGCCCCTCATAAGGCGCCGCCATGTTTTCGTACGGAAAGGCGGGAGGCGCGGCCCCGCGCGGGCCGAGGGCGCTCAGTGGGCGGGTGCTCGAGCCGGGAGGCGCCATGTTTCCGTACGGAGATGCGAGATGTAGGCTCTGAGTCGGCCCACAGGGCTCAAGTGGGCGGTGGCTCAGAGACAAGGTGGTCGTGCCAGCCCCACGCAGGGCGGTGCCATGTTTCCGTACAGAAAGGTAGACGCTTCCGCGAGAGTGCGAAGCGGGAGAGGAACACGTGGTAGAGTCTGCGCGGAGTCTCAAATGAAAGAAAAAGGCCACTTAGTCGCAACCTCATTCAAAGCCTTCCTTGTCCGGGTTTTCGAACTTCAATATTATTCTCAGGTCTTGTAGCTGCATATAGTTTATTATTCTACCTCACTTGGGCTATTAAAAAAAAAAAGCCATGCCTACCACCTAGATAGTCCAGTCCACTTTAATGGCACAGATTCATTTTGGTTTGGGGGTCCTCTCATTTATCTAAGTAGTTGCTACACGTTAATAGAGCGAGACATCAGCGGGGAAGAGACGCAAGGCAAGGTGATGGGTGATTCCCGTGTGGGTTCAGCTCTATAGGTACATAAACAACGGTGAGCACTGGGTGCATTTTATGAACTGTGTTCTAGAAAGAGAAAATGACATGCTAAGACAAGCCCGTTTGGATCCTCATCTCCCTCCATCACGGGTAGTGGGGGCCCTGATTATCTGGGCGCTGGACTAGAGGCTGCTAAAAACAAAAACAAACAAACAAAAATACTTCTCTCAACTTTTCGCAGCAAACTACATTAACAGAAAGTTTTTGTACCTAATCTTAAAAAAAATAAAAGCTATGTGATTCTTAACTATTCATTTGTAAAGATACTGTAAGACTGAGTATATGTATGCCTTAATTAAACAAAATGAAGTTAATCAAGTCTCCTACCCATAGCCTATAAAACTTGTTAAACAACTAGAAAAGCAAGATGAAATGAAATTCAAACACTACTAAATAGATCACACGTGGGCAGTTATTCCTTAAGTATTGAAGGCTGAGTGCAATACAACACCCTCAAGTCATTCACTAATTAGAACATTAGGTATTTTTTCTTAGATACACATGCACATAAAAGTCCTCAGATGAGGATTCAGTTTAGGAGAGAAAAAACAAAAACCTTAAGGTACTCAACTAACTGAGATAAAGATTCACCAAGAAAACATTAAGCTCTCGGGGCGCCTGGGTGGCTCAGTTGGTTAAGCCACTGCCTTCGGCTCAGGTCATGATCCTGGAGACCCGGGATCGAGCCCCACATCGGGCTCCCTGCTCAGCAGGAAGCCTGCTTCTCCCTCTCTCACTCCCCCTGCTTGTGTTCCCTCTCTGGCTGTGTTTCTCTCTGTCAAATAAATAAAATCTTTTTTTTTTTTTTTTTT